>WUAP02131332.1:0-13803 GCA_015163945.2 Stichodactyla helianthus | reverse complement strand
TGGTAGAGCATCGGTAGTACAAATCCGAAGGTCGTGGGTTCGAATCCCAGCGAGGTCGGAAATTAATTTTTCCGAATGTATTTCCAAGGGTCTTTCGCCCGGAATAACCTCCTTTCTAAGCACTTTAACTTTCCATTATTTCTGATTCTTATTTTCGTTGTATTCATCAAGCACGGTGTATGTAGCATTCATCAACTTTACAACGACAAAAAAAAAAAACTAGTTTCAAACCGCGCTTTTTTTAAAAATCGACTGTGCGGGATCTTGGCTACAAGCTTGGAAAACGGAAGTCAAACTCAATCGTCGTCTTTAGGCCTTGAGCTATTCACCACTTTATAATGCGTTGGGTTTTGGGCAGCAACTGGAAAGAAAATTGTTCGAAAATTCAAAACTTTTCATACAAATTTTGATCACTGAAAAATCGAGTATCGGTTTAATCAGAATTAATTCCATACGCACAGTAGAATCAAAAGTTTGCTGTTACAGACAATGTATGGACTTACGAAAAGATGTCTTGACATTTTCTGTCTGGTTTTTGGTAATTCTGATACAGCTATAAGTGTTTTAGCTGGTTTTTCTTTAATTCTATATAATCTTCACGGTAATATTAACGATTTTGTCTCGTTCTTCCCTCCAAAAAACGCAAAGCATTATGGAGATGTCAAAGTTGTCAATATTAAAACTTCAAAACCATTATCAGATTAATGTAATATAAAATAACTTCCTGTGTTAACCATTCTAGCACTTGGCTATTACTGAAATGTTATTATTCTAATGTCACAGGGAATTTATCAAAAATTGAAAATTGGGAACTAAAGCCAATAATGGAACATAAAAGAACCACACTGTACCGATCGGAAGGAGTAACATGATTGGTTTAAAGAACAATAGATTGGTATTCCAAACAACAGAAGTAGACCGAACCTAACAAAAGCGCTACTGTACTAAGGTAGCAATAAAAAATGGGTACTGTGTTACTGGACACAAATATCCTTTTGCACTAACAGGTCACGTGACCAGATCCTTACATGAAGCACCGGTGTCAAAATGGAAAGAGCATCTCGATATTAGTAAGGTGAAGTTTCAGCTTAAAATGTTTGACAAAGGAGAAATGCCACGAAAAATAAAATTGAAAATGCTATTACAATTCGTACATGGGAAAATGTGCTGGACAGCAAGCTCGTGTAGTCCAGTACATTTTTCCATACAAATTCTTAGCAAAAAACATTTGATTTTGTATTTCATGCCATTTCTCCTGTGTCAAACATTTTGAGCAGAAACTTCAACTTCTTACTAATATCGAGATCGTCTTTCATTATGACACTGGTACTTGATTTAAGGGTGGTCTGGTCACGTGACCTGTAAGTGCAAAAGGCCTATTTTCCCGGATATTTACCTTGCCGAAATTCAACGGAGGACTGGAGACGGACTCGTGCCGCATAGAATTGTGGGGCTAAATTTGGATACAGTATCAGAAAGTGCCGCCACTTTGCAATGGATTCTTTTACTTTAACAATTGATCGCATCATAGTGCGAAAGGAGATATTAGAGGTTAGCCCTGTCGAGAATATCTCCTAGATCGAATTGGAAAGTTGATTTTTACGGAGGGAGGAAAACCGGAGAAAAACCCTCGAAGCACAGGAGAAAACCAACAAACAACTCTACTCACATACGACACTGAGCCCGGCGGGACTCGAACCCGGGTCGCATTGGTGAGAGGTGAGCGATCTATCCGCTACGCCACCCGTGCTTCTGGGATTGATTTTGGGGACGAGATAGAGTTCGTGCCTAGTCTTTCCTTAAATTTCAGGAAGGCGAATTGATTACATTGTACATGGAAAAATTGGGATAATTGTTCCATTTCTGGGTTTGGTAACACTTTCCCTACATAGGAATCGAAAAAAGTTTCCAGGAATCGAAAAAAAAATTTTTTTCGATTTCACTGAATTGTTTTTTTATGGTAAATTAATGGGCGGATATGCTCTCCCAAGTTCAATAACTTCACTCTCCATGAATAAAACTTCACAACACGAGAGAAAATTCTTGTTGTAATCGACCATTATGTTGCAAGCTGTCTCTTGCGTAATCTTCATTTGTTACACTTAGTCGTAGTATTACTTCGCGGAAGCTCGTTGGTCGTGTATAGATAGTAGTTTGTTTTATGAATTTGGTGGCCATTGTGAAGTCCCGTGTCTTTGTGAAGATTCCAAATCTGTTGGCCTTTCCGGAACTGAGGAACTGAGGAAGAGACTGGGACCGAGTGGAATTATTAATCTAATTAAGAAATGATCCCATCACAAAAATAAAGATCATACAAATATTTGTACTATTACCGAAAATGAGCACATTTATATGAATACTGAGCAGGAAGCTTTTAAAAGTCGCAAAAATTGAGAGAATTTATGGGGTTCGAGGACAGCGTCCCCCAAAAAATACACATTCTTTCTTATTTTTACGATTTGTTTAAAACCTGCTAATCAGTCAATACTCTAAAAACACTCTAAGACTCGATAAACTTAATAATTTTAGTGTCATCTTTCATGTAATGGGGTTTGTTTTTTTAATTAGATTAATATTTCTACACTCGTTCCCAGTCTCTACCTCAATTCCGGTGACGGCCAATAGCACCGAATGACTACTTTGCATCCAGATCACTCACTCCATCCGACAAATTGATTAGATAATGAACGAGGTTTTCTTCTCGACAACATTATTAAATACATTATTCCTCAAAACATGACATCAATTCCTTTTGTCTCTCTTGACACTTTATTTTCGACGTTCATAAAATATCCTTCTGGGCATTTCTAACCATGTGAGATTATTCTTGCGCATGTGTAGTCCTCGTTTCCTGAAGCCATGGAGTCGTGACATTAGTTGAAAATTGAATTTTTCTTGTTCGTTTCAACTGACTGGTAACGGTCGCACGACTTCTTCTGCAAGAAAACAATAAACAATGTTAAGAAAAACAATTCACATCGCGGGCATTTCATCTTTATATTACTTTTTTTTTTTACTATTTCACTTTTTATAACAGGATTTTAAAGACCCAAGGTCGTGTCCCCGCGTGGTCGCGCTTTCAAACAGTTCACGGATCAAGATTCATTGCCCGGGAATAAACATGATCGTCGCGACGCCGCGAGATGGTTATTCGAGGTTACCGAAGAGTTTTAGATTATAAAAATAAATACAGCATTAACCCACCGTCATAAGCTTTTAACGCTGCTTCACAGACAAACAGGAACTGACCCTATAAGGGGATGAAGTTTACAAAGCATTAGAACAGGGTTTGAAAAGAAATAAAATGTAGGATCGAGATGGGGTTGTCGTACGTATTCCATATATGGTATTATTATGACAAGCGAATAGCGGCACCTAACAAGTGATATGAAGCACCTAACAAGCGAATAGCGACCCCTAAAATGTTATTCATGAATATATTTTGGTTTTGTGTATGCTAATAACAATTGTTATAAATGTGGGAAAAATTCCTGTGACTCCCAGCGAAATTACTTCATGGCTTAGTGGTTAGGTTTAGGGGAAATGGAGGGATTGGTATTGCAAAGTATCCGCGTTCGATTCTCAACAGTTTCTCGACTGTTTCATGAAATTTTTTAATTCAGGATAAGATTTCAAGACTAAAAAAATGTATAAATCAAACTTCATTTGCGTCCTGTTATTAAGCTTGTTAGGTGCTTCATATCGCTTGTTAGGAACCGCTAGTCGCTTGTCATAATAATACCATATATGGAACGTACGACAAACCCGGCTCGTAGGATCAGACAAGGCATGGTGGTATCCCTGTGTTACATAGGAATTCCGAAAATACTGTTCAGTGAATTTTTCTTATCTTTGAAAAAAAATGTATTTCAATGATAATTCTTTGCCACTGATTTCAGGTCTGAGAAAAAGATAGGCAGAACCTACCGGCGTCTGTATTAGGGATCCTCGTTGATCTCTCATTTTTCGTACTATTTCCAGGGGATAAACAGGTTCAGCTCCTTCAATCATAGCGAAGGCTGACTCTATAAACATGAGCACCCCAGAACGACCAACACCAGCACTACGATAAAAAAATTAAAAATCCCACCTATGTTTAGTGAAAGGCAGACTTTTTACAGCTCGCGTCTTTTATTCCTTTAGGGGAAAGGAGAGGGAGGAGTTGGGTCAGAAAAAGTCAACTTTTGAAATTAAATCACCCTTAGAATGTGCAGTTTAACCTCCTTTACAGCTATGTGATGTCACACTTGACCAGTAAACTCGTCAACGTCATATAACATTTCAAATCTCCAATTTACGCCGGATATTCCCAAAAATTTTCATTTAAAATGAGGTTTTGAACATGATATTAAGAATGATTGTGAAATATTATCCACAAGATATTGAGTCTTTTGAATGATTAAAACCAGGGATAACATACCTGCAGTGGACCACAACAGGAGTACTCGTGCCCTCACGATAATGTCTGACACTGTGGACAAACTCTAGGAAATCTGTGGCATCCTCAGGAACATCTAAATCAAAAAGCAACAGCAGATCGTTATGTCTAATTCCGAGGGAAAAGCAACTCTATCTTTGATGTTAATTTTGGGAAAATACAGTTCTGTTTATAGCTTTGAGCAATATTATGACTCCCCCACCCCTCCCCCTCGCAAAAGCTAGCGAAAATAAAAAAAAAGCGCGAAAATACTGGATTCTGGATCCTGATTGGTTCAAATCTATTTAGTCCACGTGATCATGGTGTGTTTGTCCTTTCCACTACTACAAGCTCAAGAAATTTTTTCACGTTAAAAGCAGCTTTTTGCTAAAATATTCAATGAAAACTCTCTTGCAAATAATGAAATTAAGACAAATATGAGTAAAGGTTTGATCCACGTAGAAAAAGCGGGCCAAGCACCGGCTCCAAGTAAAGATTTTCACCAGTTAGTCGTGACAGAGAATGAAGTAATATGGCGAACATGGCGGATTGCTTTACGAAGAGAAGAACGAGGAATTCCTCCAAGTCAAAAGAAAGTCCTCTGGTCTGACTTTGAACAAGAAGAGCTCTTACAAAGTGACATAAACCGTGTATTTGGAGAAGAAACCCTGAGGCTAGTCCATGGGATTGCATGTGGAGACTGGCTTGTACGATTGCCTCCCAGAGTTATAATCAAACTCACTTCGTTTTTGAACGTTGTTGATATAGTTCGACTTGGTCGTCTCAATCGCTACATGAGAAATATCTGCTCCTGTGACGATGTATGGAAAAGGATTGTACGAGAGCATTGCGAAAAAGTCACAGACGAAATGAAAAGCATGGCTAGAGAGGTTGGCTGGAAGAAAGTTTTCTTCGCACACAATATGCACCTTCGGTATAAAGTCAAGAGAAGACGGAAAACATTTGACACATGAAATATTAAGTAAGTCCACATTGAAGACTAGCAATCCTTGCTATAAACTTTTGACAACGAGTTCCCGTGTCGTGGCAATTTAAAGTTTTAGACTTTGACATTTCATTGCTTTTAAGCTTACATGTAACTTAGAGACGTCAAATAAGCTTACTTATTCTAAAATTTCTTTGTACGTTTAAATTTTAAATTTATTTATTTATTTCTTTGTTAATTTGCAAGTCCGAAAGCTCGGAATAAATTCTGTTGTTTAACGTGGAAGAAACAATTTATTTAACCTTTCTTAATCAGCTTACTTATTGTTGTGTGTTATTAGAGTACATCTTAGTTGAACCCGTATAATAAGATTGATCAAAATCAAGTTGCTCTGGGGATGGGACGGATTTCAGTAGCCGAAAGATACGGCCAAATTATCAATCTAGTTTCCAGCTTCTTTTCTACAGCCATTCTACTTTGACGATTTTGCAACCCATAAGCTTATCATATTGTGCAATATTCTTACCGTGATCTGGCCAAGCCAAGTACTGCAACTGGACTATGACGCGGCTACGCAAACTCTAGAATACAAAAAAAAAAAAAACCGAAAATGATGTGGGGAAAAAATATATTTTAGTTAAAAAACTCAAAATTTGCACCCCAACGGACTGTCCACAAGTACGCATTGTGCTTTCGAGCATTACGACTTGGCGATCCTAAGCGAATGATTCTAAAGCTTTTCAAACGTTGTTCCAACATTCCAAGATAAAACAAGAAAAAAAAAAAAAATTATAAAACTTTTATAAAGTAAAGTATGCCTTCACAGAAACCATGTTTCTATTGCTTAAATATCACACGGTTATTAGCCAATCAGAGCGCGCGTTATGTATTTTATAAGAAATAAATACAAGACAGCAGAACTAGGAACTTGCTGAGCTACTCACTTTATTATCCGTGACGTACATCTCTCGGTAAACATACGAAGGAGAGAAATCTCTTATTTTAGTACAGACTACTTCAAGGTTACCAAATGTCCAGGTATCATCACCCTCTGGCCAATACTGATGGCATTTAACCTATGACAAATGAAAAATGAGATAAAATGAATGTTGAAGGCCGGGATACGCCAGACAACAGGTCTATAGGTTTTCACAGTAATATAGAAATTTGTTCATTTTACCCGTCCTCTTTCCATTGTGGTGGTCAACATGATCACTAAAGTCGACTCTCTTTCCCAGATCATCTGCAAAAGAATCAATTCAAACAGCTTTTTAATTCATGGTTCAGACTCGAACAATAGCCAACCAATCACTGTAGCACTGTTTTTCCAAGTGGAATACATCTTGTCCACAAACACCATCATAAACTGTCTGTTTTCGCAAAGGTTTCTTGCATTACTTTAATTTGATTCTCATAATGTACAAATCTGTTTGCGATCAGAATCTCAGGTGTGCAGTTTTCAGTCTAGCAGACTTCGTTTGGCTTGTGGGAAATAGCATCAGTAACTATGGAGTATCGGAATCGTGAATTAGAAGCGGGGAAGGGCTGGTGGAAATGCTGAGGAAGGTCATTGTTTTTCATGCAAGCTCAGTGAGGTTGGACACAAAAATCTGAGCAGGCCTTTGAGGGGATCCTATCAACTTATTTAAGATATTATGGGAGCAGGAAAGAGGAAAAACAAAAACTATCAAAAACATGCACATTAAATAGAAAATGCAACCTTCCCACTCTAATTAATGAACAGTCACTTGTGAGACCTCTATCGTATTATCTTATCGCCAACGCAGGTAAAACAAACGGGGATTCTCGAGGTTACCTGCCAAAAATCACCACACGTTTTTTCTAGAGGCCCTTGTGCTGCGATGTAGGTTAAGACTATGTTCCGGGAGGGGATATCCATCTGAAATACGAATAAGAAGTGAGAATTAATGGCGCAATCGTTAACCGAGAGGAAAGGAAAAACCAAACAAACAAAAACAATAAAACGTAACGTACATTGACAAAGTTAGCATTAATGTAATCATTATTCCCTTTTAGTAGCTTTACACGCGTATCATCATCTATAAAATAAGAAAATTAAACATTCAAGTATTACTAATACAGGCATTTTACACTTTTTTTGCGCGCAGAGAAGGGCGGTGGGAAGTGTAAAATTTCCGGACGCGGGATGCAAGAATCCATCGATTCTTCGATTCTTGTGAAAAAAGTCAATTTTTTTGAGTTTCCAAAAATTCTTAACAGAATTACAGTATTTTTACGTCGCCCAAGTGCCGAGGAAGACAATCCCTAAAGCACTGTACAACGAATTTCATATTTTTAAAAAGAAAAGAATCATTTTCCTGAGACTTTTAAAGCGTATGGTTATTCCCCTCAGAAAAAGATCTAGTCTAATTTGGAATTCTTTGTTTTGGTATTCTACATTATGGACTGTTCATTCATGTCAGGTGCCAAAGGTATCTGTAGTCGCAAAATAAATTAAAAAATAGCCACGCAATTACAGAAAAAATTTCAGTTTAAAACTGATACCGCATCTACCGCAAGAAAGATGTATTAATAAAATCACTGTTCATCATCATAACACGGTCTATGATGCCAAATATGCATAGTGCTCACATGGAAGAATGTCTCGATATCTGTTCTTGGGAAGATTCTCCGGTTTTCTTGCATCGTCCATTGACATTCCTGGCTTTTTTCGATAAAGTTCCTAAAACAAAAATTAAAAAGAGTTAGAATTAAAAAATGAATAGATTTGTAGTTTGAAGATAAGGAAACCACACTAGGAGATAACCAAAAGTCCAACTCACTTGGAAGTAAACCAGTAAATCTCCACTTTCTAGATTCTGAAGAGAAATAGCAAAAGTAATTAAAAACAAACAAAAAACCAGATTTTTGCCTTTTTAAACAGAAAAAGTTTTGTTCTGTAAAAGAAATTCATTCTTTCACATTACTGATGTAATCTAATCACCAAATTATTCAGTATGGATCTATTATTATTCATTTCAGTTGGTCTTTATCGTGCAGTTTGAGCGGCATTAGGCAAAAAGGAGTATTTATACAATCTTTCTTGCCAGGCTTTAAGATTACGGCGTTCGACGTTAATTGAATAGCGTTGGAGTAGACAAAATGTAGTAAATGTGAGCGTTTGTCTGCTACAACCTCGACTTAAAACCATTGTTCCTCGATCATTTCGGGAATTTCGTAATTTTTTGTGGAGAGAGAAGCGTTCAGTGAACTTGGCGGCCATGTCGGTGAAGGATGTTTGCAGATGAATATTACTACCACCAACAGTAGACAAACGTCAATTCTATCGAACCCTGCAACACCCTCTGGGCTGATCTAAGTCAGGGCACGGCCAACTCACAGATCGATTTGGAATATGCTAGCAGCGTGTTAGGTTTTGCGGAAGGCGGGAAACCGGAGAACTCGCAGGAAAACCCTCGAATCATGTGAGAGAGCCAACAAAAACTCTACTCACATGAAATGCACGGGAATCGAACCTGGGACCCTAGAGATAAGAGTTGAGTGCGCTATCGCTGCACCACCCTTGATTTCCAGAAATGGTGTAAAGCTAGCAAGTTTTCATTACAACACAATTTCTAAAGTAAGACAGCAGATTTTCATTGTCTATCGAGGTTTTTCATGTGACGTCACGCTTGCGAGAAATTGTTTTTTTATTTGAAAAAGGAGTTTGCTGTCAAATTTGTCTTACAGATATTAGTAACACTACGACATTTCGTGGAGATTGCACATAAACTATCGAAGATATAATTTATATAAACTACTGACCTCTCTAAGTTGTTCTATCGAGACTCGAAGGGCCTCTTCGTCGCGTTTTTCGGCTTTTTCTTGTTTCGATATAATGATATCTTGTTCGTGTTTTCGTTCAGCTTCAGTGTATTGCTCTGGTGAAAGAACGTGCGTTGGTGAATCGCTCAAAGATCTCGCTCCTTGAGAAGCAAACACTACAAATAGAAAAAATAATTATCATAATTATCATAATTAGTAATGGCTAGTAATTATTAGATGTACACTTAATTTCAAAAACTTTGTCGCAGCCAAAAGCAACAAGCCAAAACGCAAAGCACTATGGTGATTTTTTCAGTAGTTTATCCATTGAGACGCGGTCATTTTAGGATCTTTTTACAATATATGGCAGGCTGCAAGTTCAAATGTGTGCCCGAAAACTAAGCTAATATGATATAATGAGTTTACTTTTGGTCCCAACTTGTCGCTTGCTGCTTTTGGGTGTGACAAAAACAGTTCAATTTGGGAGAAAAACAATGAGATATTCTAAGATAAGAACAGCCTTCTATTTTCAGGAGAGAAAAATTTAGGGTGCATGTTTGCCTGGAAACAAACTAATAACAAGTGCGCTACTTTTTTTTTTTTTTTTTGTGCGTCTTGGGGGTAAAAATCGTGCTGCCGCGCTCCCCTGGACGAGACTCCGATACCTTTTAGGGGTCATTTCCACATTTTCGGACAAGCAACTCTGCCCCTTATATATGGGAGTCCCCCTTCTTCGGGTCATAAGATGGACACGTCATGAAGTATTGTTACCCGATAATATGACGCATCGTGAGATCTATACGGTTTAGGTTTACTTACCGTTAGGTCGTATAGTCAGTATCAGTGTGGGGGTTTTGGAGCAACTAACGCTTCGTATCAATTCTACAATCTGGAACATAAAAGATGTAGGTGTTAGAACCGCTACTTCGCATGTTACCAGCAAAACTGTCTGTAACTGCCTATCTCAGTTATGTGGGCTTCCTGTGTTACTATGGGATGTCGGGACCACATGGCTTTGTCCATGATGAGTCTCGACGAGAAAACACGAGAAAAATAAAGAGTTGTATTTCAACTGATGTTTTGTTTTCTCCGTGCGAGACTTTTGGATCAGGGAACAGTCAGGCTCCGGCCCTAAGGGCTCGCCAACAACCACACTGTCCTTGTTTTTACGAGGCTAGCACTAAATAGCCAGTGGCTAACAAACCTGTGGCCCTCGTCCATGATCAAATTGGAATTTAGAAGTTGATATTTGTGGAGGGAGGAAAACCGGAGAACCCGGAGAAAAACCCTCGAAGCACAGGAGAGAACCAACTAGAAACTCTACTCACATATGAAACCGAGCCCGGCGGGACTCGAATCCGGGTCACATTGGTTAGAGGTGAGTGTTCTCACCGCTACACCATCCGTGCTTCCCATAAACTCACTCACTCAGGTGTTGTTTACTTACCTCTAAATGCGTTAGACCCTTCATCGACTGTCCATTTATGTAGACAATTTCATCTCCTTCCTGAAGCTGTGGCATGCACAGATCAGCCTGGAAGTAATGTTACAAGAGTACAAATTACTTCAACATCGACTGGGTTCGAAATCCTGTTTCCAACTAAAGTCGTTGCTCCAGAGATTTTTTAAAGGAGGTTATTTCCTGGGGGGAGGAGGGAAAGGGGCCGAACTCAGGAGGAAGACGTTCATCACAACATCTATCTCTAACTCCCTGTTAAGAATAAGAACCTTGAATGAGAATGAAGTGATCATACCGGTGTCGAAGGAGCTATCTTGGAAACGATCACAGGCAGCTCGATATCAAAACCACCCTGAAGAAAAACGTCACGTAAAAGAAAATGACTTCATGTGATAGAAAGGGGCTTTCATTTATAATGCCGTGGGAGAGGTGCTAAATTTTGGGCCTTGGCCTGGCTACCAAACATTTTATAACCCCCTCTTTGAGAGTAAAAATTTCATAACCGCCGTAAAACCTCCAAGACTTCAGTCGTACTTTCAGCCTCACACGTCTGCAAATTAACAAGCCCTGTACGAAACTTTTAAACATAACGTATCCCCCCTCAATAGCTGTTATTACAGCTGAGCCCGTAATGAGCTAATCTTTTGTTTTAAGAATCATTTAAGTGAAGCTATCGGGTTAATACTATGCATAATGGCTCTGTAATAACAGCTATTTTGCCGATCGCACCACACACCATAATAAAAATAAAGCCCCCTAATGTTCCTAACTTCCTGCATAACGTTTGCCATATTAAAGTTGTGAGGCATTACTGACCTGAACATTAAAACCAAACCGTCCCTTGTCATCAGGTTCCATCCTGAAATAACATAAAGTTGATCAGTAAAATTGCAAAAATGACAATAAACTACTAAGGCATTTATTAAAGATGTTTTTGACAGCTGAAAGCAATTTATCTGCTAAAGATGGATCAGTGAAGGAAGGGGTAAGGAAGCCAGGATGGATGGCTGAATGGAAGCACACAAGCTGGTAGCCAGGAAAATATTTTCGATCTCTCTCATTTTACCTCACAGTTATTAGCCCTTCTTGTGGCGTCGTACCGTTTCCCTGCGAGAAATAAATAAACAAACAAAAAACTCTCTCGATTAGGCTTCCAAGATGATCAAGTTGTAAACTCAATTTGCCAACAATGTACTACATGTAGTCAATTGAAGCCCCCGATCTCCGGGACACGGCGTGGAATTCACGCGATGAGACCGGGGATTTAACGGCGTATGCACGAGGATATGGGGAATCAGTTTAACGCGTTCTTCAGTTGAACTTCTTCAACAGTTCAACAACTTCAACAGTTTTAATAGCAAATCTTTCTCCGGGGACCGAGGAAACGAATAAACCTCATGGAAATTTTCACTCCGAATATCGGTGAAAAGAACTTGCCTACATAAAGTTTTTATACGAAATTCATAGTCGAATAACAATTCATCTGCTAAACCTGAAGATTTCGATTACACTAGGAAGAGGAGACTAAAGAAAAGACTAAGAAAAATAGTGGAAATCGAGAACAAAGTAAGAAGACGACACCAGCAAAAAGTCTGCATGATACTTGGAGAAAGCATGACCTTACTGTGTCGTGAGTTCTTTTGAGAGCAGATTAGAAATGGATAGTAGCTGGCGTAGCTTTTACTAGTAATGTATTGGAAGTTTACAAACTAAGCTTTCCATATTCTGAAAAACAGTCAAGAGTGGTACGCATGGATGGTTTTATGAGATAAGCAGCAAAACGTACCACTTTTGTTTCATCTTCGTCACATTCATCAGAGTTTTTACTGTCCAGAGAGTCACTAGAACCTGTCTTTCGCTACAAGAATTTAAGGTTTAGAGAACGAATACATGGTCAATGACAAAAGCGATGTTTTCTTCTTTCTTGGTCGATGAGATAGTAGAATTATTCTCATGAAGCCTGATTTCCATTTGATCGCTACGATCGCCACGATCGCCACGATCGCCCAAAAACGTGTTTCGGCGATTGCAACGATCATATGGAAACACAACTCTAGCGATCGCAGCGATCAAACGGAAACTACTCTCCAACGATCGCTGCGATCGAATGTATCCCACAAAGCGTTGCTTTGCTCATGTAATTGTTTATTTTGTGGTCTTCTTCGAAGCAAGGGAGAAGAAGAAAGATCATACGATTGTAGAACCAAACCCTGGCTCTCTGACGCTATTTTGACTCATGTATGGCGCCAAATGTTGTTGTTGGATCCAGTTTGTCCGTGTGATTTCAAGAATTGCAGCGATCGCAGTGATCAAATGGAAACACCACGATCGCTACGATCGCTGCAATCGCTGAAACATGTTTTTGGGTGATCGTAGCGATCATAGCGATCAAATGGAAACCAGGCTTGGATATGAAGAAAAATGACAAAAAATGTTGTATTGAATGTACCGGTCGGGACGTGGATGAAAGACTTGTGAAAATTATTCATGCTTAGCCTATTATTCACAGTGTTATTGAACTCTTTCACTCTGGAGGTTGTAAGAGGCAAAGAAAGATATAAAATTGAAATAGGATAGAAATGGCTCATGATTAACAGGTTACGAACAAAGCAACAAAGCCGTGATCTTCATGACGAAGGATAAAATTAGCAAGTCTCAAGATAACTGAAAATTATAAATAAGTTAAAAAAAGAGAAGAAAAGAAAAAGTTAAAGAAAATAATTGAGATATGAGTATATTAGCTGACGCAAAGGAACTGTGTCACAAAGCTGTGAATGATTGACGTCTTCGCAGTGAATAAATTGTGGACGATTTGATGCACTGATTAACGATACACACGTTGGAATGTTTTTCAGGATTTTAGATGTTTTATTGTTAAAAATGATTTTACTGTGATCGGCTGAATAATTAAACTGTATACAAAATCACGTATGCATTTCATGAGGCAATTATTATGTCAAGCAAGTCTTATTCCTGTCTGGAAAGCCATGTTATAAGGACACCGTTACCGAAAGTAACAGGGTCTTTGGATTTCGCAAAATGCAGAGGAACCAACTTACTGTCTAGCGTAATGTGACTTGCCCTCCTCCCCCCCCCCCCCCCCCCCCCCCCACCCCCGCCACCCCCCTCGCTAAGACACACAGAAAAAACACGCCCCCCGCGGACAGACATGACAGCGCAAAAGTACAGTGGAAA
>WUAP02131321.1:0-13806 GCA_015163945.2 Stichodactyla helianthus | reverse complement strand
TCCGAATTTCTTTCCAAGGGTCTTTCGCCCGGAATAACCTCATTTCTAAGCACTATAACTTTCCATTATTTCTAGCTAATAAAATTAAGGTTGATTTTGTATTTAGTAATAAGTCCTTCACGACCTTCACCGCAAGCGTCTGGATTAGTCAAGTCCAAACGTTTTGCACTTGGATAATTTCAAAATCCCGCCAAACTGATTGTCAGCCAACGGCATTCCGAATTTCAGATTTTGCGGGGAATCCCCTAGCAAGTGACGCCATGATATATTTAGCTTGGTGGTAAGAATATCTGCAAGTAAGCAGTTATTTGTAAATCTACGAGTTGGGAAAGTAATAGCTTTATGCAGTGATGATGTAGTAAAGTTTGCACTTTTTTAATTTTTCTAGGGGGTTAGGAGATGAGAACAGTGTGTATTATTAGCATAGTGGAAACCAGCAAATAAACTAGTATAGGCTGTGTCGCGGTGTATGATAAATACAATAACCAAAAAGGAAATCTGTAACACCATGGATAAAAAATACTTGATTTTACTGACATTTCGAGCTTTCACTCTTACTCCGACGAAGGGCGAAAACTAGAAACTTCATTAAAGCTAAGTATCTTTTTACATAATAAAAACTTTATTAATGTCTCTAAACTTGTAGTCGGATACACGTGCCCTACTAATTGGGGAGACCATTAAAAAATTCATCGCCGCATGTGTGTTGTGAGAATCGTTATAATACCACCGATAGCTTTGTTCAATGAAAATTACGTAGAAAATATTTATTTCTGAAAACCTAAAAGTAGATTTTAATATTTTCGAACTTTATTTTCTGTGTCAACCAAAACAAGTTGGGTTTCAAACTAAAAATCTGAAACCTTATAATGACTGATTATAAATTGAAATTGAAGGGGTCAACGTTAACTCATGCATAAACCAGGCAGAACTTTCGGGGGGGGGGGGGGAAACAATTAAAACAAAAATAACGTCTTTGTTTTTCCTAACAAAAATCTTTAAGCTTCGACATTTTTTCGTAGCAAGTTGTATCCTTACGTTCTAGCTAGTTTTATTAAACATTTCCCGGATTTATCGCGGTCTTCAATTTCAACTTGATCAGTCAACACAGCAGCCATCTTTTTCTTCAATGTTTCTTGACTTCAAAGGTTGTTGTAACGGTATGCCTGACCGTTTTCTTTACTTTTACGGCTTGGTTTTTCGGTTTGGCAGGCTTAGGTTTTCTTGGTACAGTGGTTTTCTTCTTAGCTGGGGAAATAGCTTTGGACTTCGTGTTCTTCGGTTTTGCCATCCCTGGAAAGCAACAATTATACTTAGGGACTGAAGTGAAGCTGGAAGAAAATGTTGGAGATTAGGGGAGTGTGTGTGTGTATGCGTTTGGGGGGCATACGAGGAGGGTTTTTATAAAAACTTGAGGAGAACGGTGGAGTGGTGAATTATTTTGTCCTCCAGCCCACCCGTGAGCGTTTCCTCAGGCATATAAATAATGAACAGTCCGCTTAATATGCTTCTTATTCCTTAATCGTAAATCACTAGTTCATTTTCAAAAATATATGATAGTCATTTTTTCTTTCGATTTTATGAACAGTTACACCTTGCTATTATTGTTTACTGAGTAGTTTAATTCAGGTCTAGTTTTGTTATAATCATAATTTGCGTTTCACTTTCCAACTGGTTTCAAAGCGGCAGGTTTTCTCGGAATTGGAAAAACAAAGCCGTCCTGTTTATAGTATTTTCTCGAACAGATCTTGAAAAATACTTGCAATTGATTTCGAATTGCAAAGATAGTTTTCATCTTTATCATCTTTTTAAATTATTATAGTATATTTGAATCGGTTGTGACATATTTTTGTCATTACTTTAAGCTTTTTTTGTGAAGGCTTCGGAATAATTCAGCTGCAAAGATCGTAAACAAGTCAATCGTTCTTTCTCACAACGCCTTCGTTTTCAAATAGATTTTTGTACGTATTTAGATCGAATGAAAAACTCAACCTCATATTGTAACTACCAAAAATAAGTGTTTCTTTTTTCATAAAAATTAGTGATAAAAATAAAATTTTTCGAATGAACCGATTTTTAAAAAAATCTTAGATAACTCGAAACAATCATCTTTCTTTTGCAGTAAGTTTTCTTATTTTTCTCGGTTTACCTGTTTTCTTGTAAGTACTTATCGCAGAATAAGATCACAAATACGAGTTTGTCTCCAATTTAAGCGCTCAACGTATTCCAATAGACCAAAACACATGCAAAGAACTGACCTTCATAATCCTAACAATGTCATGTTACCAACTTATCATCCAATCATGGCTAGTGTACTGCTGTCATGTGACTTGCGGGGTATATTTTCAGTTACCCAGGCTCCTTTCGGTCAACCTTTCCTCTTTTAGGCCAAGAGGGGTCTGGGTAATTAAGCCAATGACGCATCGACCATCGGAAAAATTAGCATAAAGCGCCTGCGTGCGAATGTGTGTGCAAATGTTAGACATATAGTGATTATTCATGTCTGATACTAGACTAAAGTGAAAGAGCAGTTTTCGTTAGTCTCCGTAGCAGCCGTTTTTAGTCTCGTTCCATTCCACTGCGGTCAACTAAAAACGGTTGCTAAGGAGACAAAGTTTTCGTATGAGTGCGGTGTCCGTGATTCTGCCGTGTCAAAACCCATTGGATAAGCTGTGATATTGCGCGATAGCTGTGACTCGCTCAGTTGTACAAAAGCTAATCTGTTGTAAGAATCATGTTAAAACTGGAGACGTTTTTTTATTACAGAATGAGTCAAGTGTTCAATGTTCTTTGTATAACGGATTCATTGTGGTCTTGTAGGAGTGTGTGTTCTTTGAAGACGTCTGTAAACTAAAGCGGCGTTTATACGAGCAATTTTTCCCTGACAAGGAAAAGCTGGCAAGCTGGCTTTTCCTTGACAAGGAAAAATTGTCAAGGATGAAATTTGCTCGTGTAGACGGACAACAAGGAAAATGTGGCTAGAAATATTAATGAGATTAGTTCTCAGCCTGTTACTTCACTGATCGAAACTTGTCAAGGAAAACTTGTTCATCATCTACACGAGCAAGAAAACCTTGTCAATAGAAAATTGTCAAAGAAAACTTGCTGATCGTCTACATGAGCAATGAAAATGTCAAGGATACTTGTCAAGGAAAAATTGCTCAACGCCGCTTAAGTGTTTGTCCCATTTGTCTCAGGGCTGTGTACTGTGATGCAGATATTTATTTGTTAGATGATCCTCTCAGTGCTGTAGACGCTAACGTTGGAAGACACCTGTTTGACAAGTAAGGACTGAATCATTGTTATTAATAACCTATCATGATCATGATCATCACTATCATCATCATCATCACTATCATTCTCACCATCGCCGCTATCAAGTCGCTGGTAGAGCGCGCGTAAAAACAGTTTATATGATTTGAAATATCATTTTGGGATTATATGTTCATAATATCTTGTAGATGTATTTGTGGATATTTGGCTCAGAAGCCCCGTATCCTGGTCACCCATCAAACACAGTTCTTGAAAGATGCTGATGTACTCATGGCTTTGTCTGAGGTAATTAATAGGTCCGCTTTGGTTTACATAAGATACGAATACCAATTTCGCTGTAGCGTTTCCCTTCCTACAAAATCCTTATCGTGCCCGCGCACATTTGAAATATGTTCTCTGACATATCTTTTCATCCTCGAATCTACACAGGGCGAGTGTATCGCCAAGGGCAGCTACCAAGACCTCTGTAAAGCTGGCATCGACTTCATGACGCTGTGTTCCGAAGAAGACGAAGACAAAGACTCCGCCATTGAAGATAACGATGACATTAACGCAAGACCCGAATTCAAGCGACAGTTTAGCCGGCGGTTGAATCTCAATCGTCAGTTCAGTAGACAGGACAGTATTCCACCCTCTGAAAATGTAGAAGTCGTAAGGGGGTCTTCTTGTCATCTCAGCCATCGATTAAGTCAGCGTTTAGAAAGCACATTGTCTGTTACGTCAGCTGCTACCGAAGTGTCTATTTATGTAAGTATTTTGGAATTCAATAACGAATACTCTTTGGGTTGGGCTCATGTTGCCGAGAACTTCGACTCATGTCGAAGCTGCTTACATAGACGTTACTACACGAAAAGTTATGTAATACGGCTTATCGCACCGCTGGATATTTTAACGAGTCAGACCCGCCAGATATCTGCGCTTCAAAGGCTCGGGCTCACGATGCGAAGTTGCTTGCGGGATTTTTAGGGGGATGTCACACGTAGCGACTTTCCTTCCGACATCACACAAAATTTATTGCCGGCGACGTCGCAAAAGTAGAACTCGTTTCTACTTCAGCGCGACGTCGTGCACAACCATTGCACGGTGGACACAAGGTGCGTTTACCCCGTTGCAAGCAACGTTGCATCGTGCACCGAGCCTCAAAAAGAATGTATTTGCTCTCGGTCGTATGATAAGAATGAATCTGGTACGTCCACAAAACACACCGCCACACACACCCAGTTATTAGAGGAGTTTTGGTTTGATTCACGGTGAAAAATTCACGGTATGAACGGACGTGCGGTGTCGTGAAGGAAATAATCCCGCGTCATTTACATTGGACTGATTTAGCATGAGGATGCGGCCTTCAACAAGGACGGCGCACGCATAATAAAGAACGTGGTCGCGCGGTCGTCTTCTAGGTTCGAATTCTCATCAAGACATAAAAAAGCTAAAGAAGAACCTAGAAAAACAACGGCGCGCACAAGAAAGAGAACGCGACCTCTTGGGGTGGTGCCGTCTCTGCTAAATCTGTCGGCGACCGCGCGCATTGTGGTTGGCCTAATGCGTGTCATTTCCTACCGTGACAGTACCGCGTGTCGTAACGTTTCGCAGTCACACGAACTCTTCTCTAATTTGGCATTGGCGGTTTTGCCTGAATTTTGCTACTGTGTTATAGGAGGAAGATTTGGTTCCCAAGGAGACAAAGCAGGAAGGTGCAGTAACTTTACAGACCTACACACGCTACTTCAAATCCCTTCACAGCTTAGGTGCTTCTATCTTTGTTTTTATTCTTTTTACAATAACACAGGTAGGTAAATCATCTCTCTAAATTTATTTTCAGGGTAGGAATAGTCCATATTTTAATATTTTAAATCATTGATCTTTTGAAAACTAACAACTAAGAAATTTACTTTATGAAATGTAATAAATTTTTCGTTGTGGTTCTAGGCTTTGTTCATGCTGTCTGATTGGTGGTTATCAAAGTGGTCAGTAGCTTCCCCCATGAATCCTTTTTTCCCTTCCTGCAATTTGTTTTTTCCCCTCTCCTATTCATTTTTTCCCTCCTGTAACACATTCTAAAGGCTCGGACAAAGGATGCTGCATTCCTTGTGATTTTCCCTGCAGCATTGCAAGTAGAACTTGTTTCTACTTCTGCAACATTGCTGGCAATGTTAAAGGGATAATCAGTGCAAGCAACACCGCAGGCAATGCCGCATCATGTGTCTGAGCCTTAACAGTTCTAGCAGAGGAGTTTGTAGACAGAGTGTGTAGGAAAAGTGTAGAGCAAACCATGTTTGTGACTGGTTAGCATTTTGTGATTCAAAAGTGTGCTTTTCATTTCTTTCATTTCTCATTCTTTTATTCTCAACTTCTAAGTGAATCACAACCCTTAGATGTGGTATTTTCTTTTCTTAGGTGTAATGAAGAAGAAAAGTATTTCATCAAGTCTGATGCTTACAGCAAGACAAATTTAACATCCATTTCTCCACCTTCTCCACTGGACAGGAAGCTTTACCTTGGCATCTACAGTTTCTTAGCACTTGGTCTACTGATTTTCACGATGTTGAGAACACAGTTGTTTTACAGGATCACTATCAGTGGTTCCCATATTATGCACTTTAAGATGTTTAGCAGTTTAATGAGGGCACCATCATACTTCTTTGACACCAACTCTATTGGTATGTCATTCCTTCTGGGAGATTGATAGTCATTAGAAGTTTGCTTGTTCCTTTTTTAATATTATTTTGTGTTATCTATCACATTCTTTTTTGTGTTGTTATCTCCTAATTGCTTATTGGTTGTTATCCTCTGTGTATCATATGATATGAGTGATTTCTAGAAGAACAAATTAAGTTGAGAAACTCTTACTACTGATTGATGGTACTGGTTTCTTTTATGGCAATTCTCTTTTTATATTTTAAATATAGGACGTATGCTCAATCGTTTTTCCAAGGACATTGGTTTAATAGATGACATGATGCCATTTATTGTTTGTGATTTCTCGCAGGTTAGTTGAGTATTTGAGTAGCACACCACACCACACCATGCCTAGTCTAACCATGTCACACCTCACTGCACCAAAACATACCACTCCATGACATGCCAAGACATACCAGACTATGCCTCACCTAACCATAATACTCCACAACATACCAACACAACAGTCTATGTTATATTACATGATGTCTGTGACATCTCAATGAGATCTCGCCATACCGCACCTTACTGCACCACACCTTAACACACTGCACCCACACAGCTAACACCTTACCACACTACACCATACCTCACCACACTGCACCTTACCACACTTCACCCACATCACACCTTACCACACTGTGCCTCACCACACTGCACCTTAACATGTCACACCTTACCTAATGTCGCTTCACCCTTACCTTGCCTGACCTGACCTCATCTTACCTTTTTTGTTTTTGACAGACAGCGATGATGGTCATTGGTATCCTTCTCCTCGTAGCTGTCAATAATCCTGTTACCTTTGTAGTAGTCATTCCAGTAGTTATCCTTTTCTGGTATTTGAGGTCTTACTACATGAAGACATCCAGGGAGGTCAAAAGAATTGAGGGTGTCAGTAAGTCTCTGTTATGTCTGTCTTTACCACAGTGACAAATATCACATATGGCTTATTGCTGCAGCTCATGCCAGTCCTCTAGGTATGCCAGATGGATGAATAAGTACCCAGAAGGCTGAAAGTTGTTAATACAACTTCTTGGGTCCTGTCAGCCTGGCAAATTATTTCCATCCAGATTGATGGCAATGCAAATGAAGTTTCTTCACAATTCCTGTGTGTAAATGTTTTTTGTTGTGAAGTAAAACCTGCTCTCCACAATAATCCCACCATGGGAGTATGAGGTTAAAATGATTGTACTTCCATGTTCTTGCAGGTCGTAGTCCAGTGTTTGGTCACTTCTCCACCACACTTCTTGGCCTGGACACCATTCGTGCATTCGGTGTGGAGCAGACTTTCACAGAGCAGATGAACTTTTACCAAGATGAGCATACACGTGCATGGATGACCTTCATCTCATCTTCCGCTTGGCTGGCCTTCAGACTTGACCTTCTTTGTGTGATGTTTATCTGTTTTGTGGCTTTGGTCTCTCCAGCTCTGAAAGATGGTAGGAAAATAAGCCTTCAATATATTCTGGGGGGCTGCTGATGTAAATAGGAAGGGGTGTAGTAAATTATGTGAGTAAAATGCAATAAGGGGGTGTGTGGGCTATAGATGGTGGAGAGGGAGGGGTGGGCTGTCTGTCTGTCTGTCTGGTTGGGGGAAAGGGAGGGGTTCAGAAGAATCTGGGCATACCTATGGCAAAAAACTACAATCAGAAATATACCCAATTCTTTATTATAATATATAGTTTAGTTTTTCAATATTGTTATATTTGCAGCCCTTAGTGCTGGAGTTGTTGGTCTGACTCTTTCTTATGCCATCATGATCTCTGGCATATTTCAACAATGTGTAAAACAAAGTGCAGAAGTTGAAAATTTGGTAAGTTGAAGTTAAATGTTAATTGGTGAATTTGCAGCCCCTAAATTATGGTATAAACCACCAACCTTATAGTTCGATGAACTTGACACACATAAAACATCTTAAAGTCTCTATGTGTGTGAATTTGAATTCTCTGTTACGTTTTTGCTGCAGATGACCTCTGTTGAAAGAATCTTAGAATACACAGACCTTGAGCCAGAGGCTGCAGCTGAAACCGATGTTAAACCACCCAAGCGCTGGCCAGACAAAGGTGGTATAAAATTTGACAACATGTCATTCTCTTACCACAAATCTCTGCCAAAAGTGCTGCATAATATTTCATGCTGCATCAAACCAATGGAGAAGGTAAAGTCATGAAGCTACTAGTCTATGGATCCCCTACTCCCTTCTTTACTCCCTTCTTTTCCTTATTTCCTTCCCATTTCATTCTTGAGTATATTTTTGCAAAAGAAATGATGCTCAAGGGAATGATGTGTGGGCTGAAATGGGATGTACCCAAAACAGCAGGGTTTGAAGAGTCAGATATTACTTCTACAGGGATTGAAATATGAGATAAATGGGAAAAAGGTGACACTTTTGGTAAGAGGGTCCAAAGCATTACCAAAAATGAGAAAGATAATTTGCTGTGGAAACAACAACTAATGATGATACATAATCCTCTTTATTTTGGTACTGGACTTCATCCTGTTGGTGTCCATATTAGGAAAGTTTCCATACCAAGATGTTCAGCATAAGTCATCTCAATCTTTAATATACTGCTACAGGTTCTTTTTCATTTTTGTTCACATTACTTGTAGGTTGGAGTTGTTGGCCGGACAGGAGCAGGCAAGTCTTCTTTATTGTCCACACTCTTTCGTCTTGCTGAACCCGTGGGCTCGATAGACATTGATGGCATGAACATTAGAGAACTTGGTCTGAAGGACTTGCGCAGCAAGATTTCTATCATTCCACAAGTAAGAAAAAATAACTGTATGTATTAATATAAGGAATTATATATTTGAAAAAATGTTATATTTTGATGCCTTTTCTAATTTAAGAGTCTCAAACATGGCTTCCATAAAAGCACATATTTTATAGTGTGAAACATTTTTATGAAGCTTAATGAAACGTTAAAGAGGAAATTGAATGAGATATTCATTTACTTCAGGCATCTCTCTACCTTTGTTGGGTTTCCTGTCATCATGTCCACTGGAACTGGTGACCAAGATTACCACAGGAATCCCAACAGTAGAGCAAGGAGGAGAGAGAGAGATGCCAGTGGAGAATGAAGTTGAGGGTAGATAGATGTAATTTTAATCAATCTGTACTTTCAGGATCCAGTCATTTTTAGTGGAACAATGCGAAAGAACATTGATCCTTTCAATGAGTTCAATGACAGTGATCTGTGGAATGTTCTAGAAGAGGTAAGATATAGACAAAAAGCCATACTGGGCAACTATATGTCTTCCTCAAACTAACACTCACCATTTTTTGATAAGTTATTAATGATTTTTCTTGTAGGTTCAACTCAAATCAGCTGTTGAGGATCTTCCAGGGAAGCTTGATGCAGAAATAGCAGAAGGAGGTTCAAACTTTAGTGTTGGGCAACGACAGTTAATTTGCCTTGCACGAGCAATCCTCAGACACAATAAAATACTTGTTATTGATGAGGCAACAGCAAATGTGGATCCAAGGTTGGACTAAAGAAAATCCCATTTTTATGCACTTGAAATTTTTTTTGCATTTTTTAAGTTATAGTCCACCTGTCTAATATGTCATAAATCTCTGTGTGTAGAACAGATGCATTGATCCAAACAACCATTCGTGAGAAGTTCAAGAAATGTACAGTGCTGACAATTGCACACCGACTCCACACAATAGTGGATTCTGATAGAGTTATTGTAAGTTCCAAGTCAAGTTGTCTGAATTCTGGGTTTAAGAGTACCATAGAAAAATAAAAACAAGCTATCTTCTGCTGGAAGCTTCGATCTCTATTTAGATTAAAGGTGCCTGAAAAGCTACATCTCATGCATCCTGTTTTGAAGTTTTTTTGGGGTTAGGTTGGGGTAGGAGATTGAACCACAGATCATAATCATGATTCTTGATATGATAGGGGTCAAATAGTTTCTTTGTTATATTAGGTTTTGGATGCTGGTCACATCAAAGAGTTTGATGCACCATACATCCTACTAAAGAATGCTAGAAGTATATTCTCACAGCTGGTCACTCAGACTGGCCCAGATGAAGCAAAAAAGCTCTATGAAGTAGCAAGGGAAGCATACTATGAAAACAAACAGATAACAGAAGACCAAGAAGCAGAGGAACCTGATGGGAAAGCAGACATACTTGAAGCTGAATCACCAGAAGTAGAAATAATTGACCCACTCATGAATGGAGAAGCTGGGAAACTTCTTCAATTTGAGTCAAACTTGTAGTTGTCTCTGAATTCTTCCTTCATAATCTATCCATCATCAGATAGCTTTAGTGAGTCACATCATACTTTTAGAAAAATTAAATTCCTTTTGGAAGTTTTAATGGATAAACCTTTTAATCTGATTTATTTATATTTTTAATTCATACTTACATTTCAATCATGACCAAAAACATTTTGTGACCAAGTCTTAGTATTTTACAAATTAATGGAAAAATTATATATTACTCAATCTGTATAATCAGAACAGCTATTTCGAGTTATCTAAAGTAAAATGATTGTAATTTTACTTTGATAAATTAAAACATAAAATAGGAAATAATTTTAATTGTAATTGTAATTGTAATTGTAATTTTCTTTTAAAAAAGATGTATTAATAATGTCAAGCATGTATATGGTAATTGTTTTCAGGTTCATGTCATTTACTTAATATGAAAATATTGCCAAGATGAACAGACATGAAAGCCACATGCATAATAAGCACAGTGTGCAAAGCATGCTAGGTAAACATCTTCCTAGTTGTAAACCACTTTATTCAATTTGTCTTAGTAAAGAATAAGAGAATAAGAACAATAAATGTGGATTTCTAATAAATTCACTGCATCACTAATTTCTTCCATCATTACAGTAGGATTTCCATTTTTTCTTCAGATTCTCAGTAATACATTTTGATTTATAAAACAATGCCATTTTCAATTTTTCAATTTTTTTAAAAACAAGTTTACTTCATTAACTGCTTTGCGATGGTTTTAAAGTCAATACTGAACTTAATAACATTACATACAGTGGCGGATCCAGGATTTTAAAAAGGAGGGTTCCATAATTGCCACCATGCAGAAAAAGCTGGTATGATTGGCTTTACAAAGGGCATTCCAATTTCATTCTTCTGAGTGCAAAGCGGATGATTAGCTCCACAAAATCTCACAAGGGGGGTTCCATGGAACCACCCTTGGATCTGTCACTGACATAATCTAAAAGGCCATCCTTGACTAATAAAGGACTATTTGAGAGAAGTAAAATTTGGAATTCAAAGAAGAAAATTTAAGAAACAAAGAAACTTACTCAAAAACAAAAGAAAATAAATATCTCAAATTAAAACTGCATAATCCTAAAGTTCTTTTGTGGCTACATCCTCATCTCGAGTTTTGACAGCGTAATTAATTAAAGTTATGTCAGAAACAACTGAAGTGGAATACAGCAAAATAAAGCAAGATTTTAATACACAAAAAAAGACAAGTAAATTCATAATAACTTCACTCCTTTATTAAATCGATTTATATCATAAAACCAATTGATATATATCTCTAAAATCGTCATATTCTGTACACAATAATAATATAAAAGTTACAATTTGTCCTAAAAAAGTAGAAACATGGTCAATAAATTATTCAGAACTGTCAGACACATTTGAGTTCTTTCTTGAAGCGTCCTTGTACTTCATAAAGTATTTCAAAAGCAAACTAAAAATGGCTATTCAAACTAAAAACACACTAAAAATAAAATAATAAAGTCCATTCTTTCTTGGTAACAGCATTAACTGCATGCATAACTGTATCACACAGCTGATTCTTTTGTTTGTTTTGGAAACCATCTTGCATGTAAAGTTCATCATCTCGCCTTATCATCTTCTGACTCCAGATCCTCCTCAAACGGCTCCCCAACACCAGAATGATCCATTAGGTCCGTAAGACTCTTTTCTATGTCGTCCATTTTCTTCCCTGTCTCGTTAATCCTTTTGATAATGGCGTCTTCTGCAGCTTGGAACTTATCTTGCATATTCTGTAGTGTTCCTTCGACAAATTGAATCAACTCTGGGACGGTTTTTGGGTTAGGATTTTCCATTATTAATCTACGAAGTAAAAAGATACGAGTAAGAATGGCAATCTTTCAAAAGATTACAACAATCGGAGTCAAACTTACATGTTAAAAGAGAGTTTTTGGTAGCACTTCTTGTCAAATGCTCTTCACCCTTGCTTCGGATTAGTTTAAAATATGCATGGCGTCCCTAGAGCTTTGAGAACGCTACCTGTCATCTTATTGGACATTTCGTAATTAGCCAACCAATCAGAAAACACGAGGCTCCCGACAGAACGATGTCAGCAAAACAGCTGAAATTATTAAATTTTTTATTTTCGAAAAAAAGAAAAATTCAGAAATTAATTACAAGCTTTGAAGTTTCAAGAAAATAATTTTTTTGGGCTTAATCTTGCTTTCAGTTTTTTCTGTGATTGGAGGAAATAAAATGGTGCGAAAATTTATAATTTAATGCTTTTTCTCCTGTTCTTAAAAGTGTTTATCTAAATCTAGCTAAGAAAAATGAATTAATTACAGAATCTTTTTCTTAAATTTGCAGGAAGTGATCCTATGAAATAGGTAGTCAAAAAAAAAGAGTTGTCCGATAGATTATCGATTAGTTTTTCTGTCATCGATTAAACTTCGTTTGCCGTCGTCAAGGCAACACGACGCCTTGGTCCAAATATTATTCAGCCATTTTACGAGTGTATTGTATAAAGTCAGTCATTACAACTAGACTTAGTTTAAAAAAACAACTCTTTCTTCACTCATCTCGGGTGCAATGGCATCCCCACACTCGGATAGATCAGATATATTCCCACGAATTCAAAAACAAGGTCTTGTTGAGACAAAAACACCTCCATTGACTTACATTGAGGATTCGAGCTTCGATATTCGAGAACTCGCAAGAGAGGGCAATGAAAGACAGCTTTATAGAAATTCTCCACCTACAGTCGTTGGATACAGAAAAACAGGCAGTCAGAACAGCTCGAGGAATAATTCTCCAGTCCAAAAAAGATTTGAGGTATGAATTATTATCTTTTATAATTAGTATAACTTCGGTATACTACATGTACTAATTAAACTGTGCCAACCTCGTGTAGAAAATTATGCTGGTGTTTTAAAATAATAACATTAAAAGAACATTGGACATTATGTCCTCATTAATTCGTACTAATGCTACACAAAGAAAAATATAGAATGTTAAAAAACAAAAGTTTATATAGTTTTTGGAATGGTTCTTTTATTTCTATTGCGTGTAACATGGAAAGCCATTGCAATGTTCTTTCTTTAATTTTAAGTACGGTAAAGAATTTCATTTTTCCATTTTTTCTTCTTTGTAATATTCTCTTAAAGGAGAAAAAATACATAGAAAGAAAGAGATGTAACAGTTTGAAATATTTTAGGGAAGCCAAGGCAGGACTTTCTGATTAATTATTTAATGTCACTCTAAAGTTTACAGATGTTGCCAATTAGCAACCAAAATAGTGTCAATAAACTCATTCTTGTAACATTTGAGAATATTTGTTTTCAATCTCCAAGGACTTGTGAAGGTGTTTTCCCTTTAATTATAGATTAATAGCCTTTGTTAGTTATCCTTTTGAGACAATTTTTATTAGTAAAGATTTCTATTATATATATATTTGTAAAATACATTGTTATATGACATATGTCATAGCCTCTGATAAAATGCTGTCATTTAAATAAAAAAACTCTATGACTGCAGAGTGAAATTTCTAGAAATGATGTGTATTTTTATTATCTCAAGCATGTTAAGGCCTGGGTCTTTAGAGGATCGGCTAAAATCATATAAAAATTAATATCTCGTTCGAGATTT
>WUAP02131310.1:275-13807 GCA_015163945.2 Stichodactyla helianthus | reverse complement strand
TCAAAACACGTATGGTTCTTCAATCTTTTTCAGTAAAATTCCGAAGGTTACCATGGTAATTCGGTGGAAATTATGCACGCACATGCTTGTGGGCTCAGAAACGTGATTCAACAGTAGCCAGCCACCTTAACAGCTCTATAGCGGGTATTACATGCGGTTGAGCCCGCAATACCTGAGATAATCTTTTTGTTTTAAAACTATACAAGTGAGGCTATGGGCTTTAATCACACAGCAGCCATGTTGGCTGAAACAATACATTTCTCCCGCGTGACCTCGCATTCAATCACTTCAGAACGAGTTCACAAGGGGAGGAACAAAAGTTTATATTCTCTTGGGAATAAACATGGCTGTCGTGTGATTAAAGCCATTAGGTTGGCCAATACGATTCTTATTGTTTCATGTAACGTTCGACTCGGACTGGAACTAATCGCGCGGACTTGAAATCCTGTCAAGTCCTCATTGTCGGACTTTGAACGACTTCAATTCCTCATTAATTTTCGGGAGGGAAAAGGACAAACTTAAAGTCGGGAAGGATTTTGAATTCAGCAGGGAAAAGATGGGGGTGAAGTTAGGAAGTTTAAAGTAGAAATTTAAAGCTGCATTAATTGATTTTTAGTGTTGAATAGTGCTAATTAAACAATAGAAATTGGAGGCTTTGGGGGAATTAAAATAATGCCAAAAATTGGGGAATAAACGCAAGTTTTGCGCATGCGTGAAAAGTTATGAACGTCATATTAATCACTGTTTATGCATCCCACATGGAAAATCGTGACCAAAAAATAGAGAACCCTTCGCATCAGAACCAAACTTGTCCGGTGCTTGCGGGTGAAGTGCTTAAAGGCTCTGGTTGGTATTGGGGTTTCTAATTGATCAAGAGATTTCAATCCATGTCATCTTCAGCAACCCGTGAGTACCATGGCACTGGTCACGCGATCAGGCTATAGAGTACTTTGAAACTAATTGTACTCCTCGGCCAATTGCAGTGCTGTTCCAGTGTCCGGGACTGGAAATCTTTTCCATTGTGGGACTTTAAATTTTGAGTCCAAGGACACTGGAGTTGGCTTAGGAGTACTTTCTGGGGTTTCAAGGTTCATCACGTGGCCTGATTCTAAGCATGTGGTTGGCTGGTTACCTCGTGAATAATTAGTGAGCATTTAAATAGTAGATGTCAACCGCTGACATCCATAATCTGCCACTGAAAGGTGGAATTAAAGTGACTGATGATGATAATGTGGAAAAATTAACTGTAAGAAGTTTCCTAAATAATTTGTAATTTTTTATGTTTTTGTACTTCCCTTATTACTGCTTTGTATATTCTTCAAAAATGGAAGACAACATTATACGACTTTATTGTTATGTCTTATCAATAATTTCACAACAAAAGACAGCCAGATCGACAGATCATCCTTTGGTAGCTCAGTAAAAGATTGTTAGAGAAAAAGTGCCAATCGATTATACGGTTGAAGACCAGAAGGAATGGTATTAGTAAAAGCACAGCCCTGGGGGGGAGGGGGTAGTCGGGCTATATACACCTATTTCAAAAATCGTTGTCGCAGCTGAAGGTAACAGTCAACACTCCAAGACTGCAAAGGATTTCGGTAATTTTTTTCAATTTAATTCATCTAGAACATATTTTGGTTGCATGCATTTATGACATACATTTCTGGCAAGCTGCAGTGGTAGTTCAGGTGTTAAACCGAATATTTTGGAAAATACCAGTACTGCAAACATGATATATGAGAAAAATTACCGAAATCCTTTGCGGCCTTGGAGTATTGACTTTTGCTTCGGCTGCGACAACGATGTTTGAAATAGGTGTATATAGCCGCCCGATTACCTCAGTTGAGTCAGTGATTGAGCATCGATCTGTTGTGCGGGAGGTCGTGGGTTCAATCCCTAGCCGGACCAACACTGTCAGGGTCTTAAAATAACTGAGAAGAAGGTGCTGCCTTTGCAATAGACCTCCTCGGCGGCTGTAGATAAATAGATATTAAATCAATCTTTCTACGACAAGGAAATGCAGGTTAAAATTCGGGATTCTAAAAAGAAAAACTCCTTTATCCAACCTTCTCTCCCTGCTTCACAATATTAATTTTTGTACTCGGGTTTTGATAAAATCTACACTACATTTTGATTTTCGAAAGCAGTTTAAGCAAGAAAAGCAATACTAAAGCTGATCAGTCTCGAGAAATTTTTAGGCGAAATTAAATCGAAAAAAGTTTGGCTGTAAAATCAAAGCAACTAACGGCCGCCATAAAATCATTTTCAAGATTTTTATCCGTGCATCTGCCGTTTGAAATAAAACCGCCGTGTTTGAAAATCCTCGTGACGTCACAAATTACAACACTGTCCCACCATTTGACCTCTCCCTCCTGCCTACCTGTTAAATCCATTTACTAGAATCTGAACTGGCATGAAAATGTTTTAAAACACGAGCAAGACAGCTGCAGAGTAACAGAAACATCCAATCACAGGTCGAGTCAATCTTCAACATCATATGAACCTTCACAAGGCTTTCTAACTATATATTCGACTGCCCATAAATTTTTATGAAAATTAATGTCCAGTAAAATTTAATGACCGCAGGCTGGTATTGTTTGGTGGCTGGAGCAATGAAGACTTGGAATATCAATCTGTTGGTCGTGTTATTTGTTTTTCTTACAAATGAAGTAAAGTTGAATCAATCTACGGAGAAGAAGGTGATGCAGGAGACGAAAACGATTCCAAACACCAAATCGAGATATTTTGAAGAATCGTCTTCGCACTCAAGGTATATAAAAGTCAAGTCCTCTCTCGATAAATCTTACTCTTCAATTTAACTAGCTTTTATTGTCTTTCATTTCTGTTTTCGTACTTCATTTGCTTAAAGTGACTGAAATAAACCCATGAAATAGGTATATATAATAGTCTAATAGGGGTTAGTAGACACTTCTATTTATTGAAAAAATATATATATAATATATCGATGCTAATTAAGATGATCACATATCCAAACTACCGTCACGGTGTGATTACTTTGTCCCCCCTCATTAATTATGAATTTGAGAATCAAATTTGAAGACCTTAATATTTTTTCTTGTAATTTTGTAAATTGGGGTTGAATCTAAAACAAAGTAATAACAACAATAATAATAGTAGTTAGTGCTAACCTTGGATCCCACAATAAACAAAAACCAAGGCAAAAACAAAAGAAAAACAGAAAAACAAAAAACAAAAAATAAAGGAAACAAAACAAAAAACAAAACAAAAAAAGAAAGAAGGAAAAGAAAAACAAAACAAAAGAAAGAAAGAAAAACAAGTATGAACACTGCATTAATTTTCCCCCTAGGTTGGCAACAGGTGACCAAACAATCTTAGATAATCCATCATTTACAAAACTGCCGTCAGCTCTTCAAGGTCTCCTGGCCAAGGCTTATGGTGGACGTCCATTAAACATGATCACAATAGGAGGTTCCAACTCTGCTGGAGGAGGAGTCAAGAAAGCCAATCAAATGTTTTACAATCTTATCACTGATTGGTGGAATAAAAATATCTGCAAGATGACTGGCTCTAAACTGACGTCATATAAAATGGCTATTGGCGGAACCGGAAGTGATTTTTTCGCTTTCTGTTTTCAGAATTTTTTACCGAAGATACAGCCGGACATCGTATTGGTTGAACTGGCGATCAATGATTATGGCTATAAATATGGCGAGGCTACCAAGCCCATGGAGCTGTTGACTCGCAGACTTCTCTCGTTGCCATCCAAACCACTTGTAATATATATAAATTTAGTTGACAGAAGTCTGTACGGCGAGAAAATTACAAATCCAGACTGTTTGAACATGGAAGGCCTTGGTTATGCTAAGCTCGCAGAGCACTATGGGGTTCTCTCTTTCAGCTGGCGAGATTTTGTGTGTCCGGTGACCAAGTCTGGCAAAAGACTGAAGATGAAAATAGAACCCAACATGTTCAGCTTTGATGGGTTACATGTTGGGTTTAAGGCTCATGCGCAAGTCTCATCGTTGGTTATCAAGTACCTGAAAAAGATTTTCTCTCAGTATTCTAATTCGACGAAAATTCCTGACAGATTCCAACCAAAAAGAGCAAAGAGTGACAGTCCTTTTCTTGTAAAGCCTTTGTTTCTTGACTCGTCATTCAATGATTTTCAACTGGCCAACTCTTTGTGTCTGACTTATTTGACTCCGAACTGGGAAATCCCTCTGAACCAAACCTTGTCTGTCAATGTCACCAAATCCAAAGGATTTCGCTATATTACAGAAGAAGAATCAAAACAGGACGCAAAATGGCACACAGCGATCCGTTCCGATGCCTACTCCGGATACCTCGCAAAACCGGGCAAGAAACACCTTCAAGTTAGGTTCTCTGTTCCAAAACTCGTCGTTCCCTCCAAGACGGCCCGGCAGACGTCATTGAGGTCTGTAATGGTTATTTTCCGGATGATACACAAAACTACCTCGGTGAAAATGTGGCTGAATGAACTACCCAAGACCTTGGTGAAATTCTCGACCAAAAAATGCGGAAATAGGTGGTCTCAAACTCGTTTATATCCACTAGCATCCGATGTTCCCCCGGGAGACTACACTCTGAATATTGTGTCAAATGTAGGGAAAAACTTTGAAGTTAGTGGATTTGTAGTTAGCTATCCTGGGTTTCATAGTTTTTCTCATTACAAGCCGTTTGATGTAAAGGCTAGGGTCTGGAGCGAGAAAGACTATCAAAAACTGCGATGTAAACCATAAAATGTGGATGGTTACTACCACGATCTTGTCATCACATATTTCGTATTAAATATCAATATCAATTGTAATATTATTCAGTAGAAAAGTGGATTACATACTAGTCAGGCCACAGTATGATTGGGTTTTTTTTATTGCTTTTGGTTTGTTTTGTTGTTGTTGTTGTTGTTTTTCATGTAAATTAGATTAAAGAATTTGAAACAACTGCATTTTAAAAAATGATATGCCGATGAGTGACTCTAGATCTCTTTTTCTTTGTTCTTCATAAGTATTTATTAAAATGCTTTAAATACAATCCAGACCCTCATCGACAGAGACCTCCATGGTGTTAATGTAGAGGAATTCGTCAATGGCTCTTCATAAGGGAAGTAAACTTGAGCTTAGTGTAATAAACACTAATCGCTTTATTTATTCATTGCTCGGTTTTGCAACCGGCTTCCATCCCAGGGTTAATCTAAAAGCGGTTGCCTACAGCTATTTGATAGCTTTTCATATCAATATATCAACACTAACACCACCACCACCACCACCACCACCACCACCATCACCACCACCGACAACAACAAGAACAACAAGAACAACTGAAAAGACCGAAAATATTTTGGTTATTGTTTAGTCATTAATCAATGTAATGACAAAAGCCCCTCTTGATTATCAATCTTTACCCGTTCTAACAAAGTAAGATTTCGCGTCTGAAGAAACAATACAAGAATTAATTCGATTTCCAAGGATAGTTTGTTTTTATCATCGAGTATTCCAATAATGGTGTTTGTAAATCCCTTAATCTTTGGCCACGTCATAGTAATATTCCATCACGAAGCTGTCATGGATAATCCAAGGCCTACTCGTTAGCCTAATGTTTTTCTCGTTCGAAAAAACCTCAATGACATTCGGCTCCGAAAGCTCGAAGATGTGAGTATTCATGCACTAGATTTGATGAGTAAAATGATTATCCAGATTAGAAAAGAAAACCACAGAACTTAATGTTTTTTTGGAGGTAGTTGTTTCAAGAGTTTTAAATGTCCATACTAAATTCAACACAACGAGCAACAGAGCAAGTAACAACTGTGCCAGCAACACAGTTGACCACACAACCAGCAGGCACTGAATTAGCAGGCCGAAGCATGCTTGAGGCAAACAGGATCAGCGTGTTGAGCTCACGACCCTATAGACGATTTCATTTATTAGTGATATCAGTCATTGTGAGTGGTGTTATCTTACTTGTGGTCGCCATTGTGATGGGCACTCGAGGGATTCCCGAAACTTCACAAGGTATGCGGGATACGTGGTGGACACTCTTTAGTGAGTGTTTTTCTTAATTATTTAAAGACGAGAATCAGGATTTAAAGCGATTTTTTGCTACGCTACATCTTGATTAATGAATATGTTTTTAATTCAAAGTAGTCTTAGTGGTTTCCCCTTTGTTTTTCAAAACGTTTTCAGAAAAGGAGAGAAGAACCACTTCTAACGTGACCATGATGACAAGAGCATCAATTAAGTTAACAACGACAACAAGAAGTAAAACAGGTACATTTTACTAACAGCCAGGTTGTCAGCTGACGTGCAGATAAAGCGGTCAGCTGTGAAAGGTACGAAAATAGGAATGTCAGGAGTCAGGAAAACTTTCTTATAAGACATGTCGGTACGTGTAGACGGTATTTTTATTGGACAAACAGTAAAACTGGTCAACCATAAGGAATATATAGGCGAAGGAATGTGAGGACAAACTGCTAAGACATGTACGTTAGTATATGTAGACCAGCGTCCGAAGAGGACAAACCGGTTTACCATTAAAAACAAGTGAAAGAGTAGTCAGAGGAAAAAACTGGTAAAACAAAATTAAGTATTTCAGCAGGATAAATAGGAATGACAGGGTTGTACAACCAGGATCCACAGCTATATCTTTTCAGTTTTTAATCTCCAGATGTTTTTTCTTGGTCTGAATGGAGTTCTTGGTTGCCGTACAATGTGACATGTGGATATAAACAGCGCATGCGCAAGTGCAGATCATTATACACAAAGCATCATGGGACATCGTGCTATGGACCAATGATGCAGAAACGAAACCTTCACCCTTGTCGAGGTATAATAGAAGTAAAGATGAGCCAACCTGTTTTTCGTTTGTACGTTTGTGAGCGTGCTGTCACGTGTTCTCTTGAATATTACAGCCCAAAATCATGTTTTATGGTTAATTTTAGACTGTAGGGACTGGTATCTTTCTGGTGGGGTGCACATTAGCGGTGTATACACAATCCATCCCGACAGTCTTCACCCTTTCCAAGTCTACTGCGACATGACAACTGACGGTGGGGGGTGGACTGTGTTCCAGAGAAGACAAGACGGATCCGAAGACTTTTACCGTACCTGGGACGAATACAAAACAGGTTTTGGAAACCTGTCAGGCGAGTTTTGGTTGGGTAATGATAAGATTCACAGACTGACGACAGCTCGTGAAACACGTTTACGCGTGGACCTTGAAGACTGGAATGGCAATAAAAAATACGCGAAATATCGTAAATTCAACGTGTCCAGAGGTGGACTAAACTATACACTTAATGTGGAGGGTTATTCTGGTACTGCTGATGATTCTCTGGCCAGAGCACATAATGGAATGGCCTTCACAACTAAAGACAAAGACAACGATAACCACTCGGAGAACTGCGCTGTTCTGATGAGTGGCGCGTGGTGGTATAACAACTGCCATGATTCGAATCTGAACGGTTTGTACGTAAGAGAAAGTGTCAATAATTGGACAGCTGTCATGTGGTATGGTTTTCATGAGAACTTCTTGGCTTTGAAATTCAGTGAAATGAAACTTAGAGCCACCTAGGCTTGGGTATTCCGGTTACCTTGGAAACTGTAAATCAACAAGTGAAGTAACCCTGGCATCTTCTCATTTCTGAAACTCATAACTTGCCCGAGAAATTATTAGATTGTGTTTATAACAAATTTGTCCCAAAATTGCGAATTCCTGTTCATGCGTTATTCTCATTTAGGTGAGATGCTCTTTTTAATTCCTTTTGGAAAGACCTAATCAAAAACGGTGCGAGAAAAGGGATTCATTGTGAGAATCGTCCTAGCAACGCTAAAGAACTTTTTGAAGGAGTAATCCGTAATGAGCATGTTTATTAAAAAAATAAAAATAAATGAAAAAAAAAAAAAAAAAATAGGTTGAAAGTGTGGCCCGATGCGGATACATCTGATGCAGAAAGTAGTTTCTGATCTCAACGAGCAAAGAAATCCTAGAAAGTGCATGCTTGGAAATATTCTCAGGCTTGGATCAAGGAGAAAGGCATTTTGATAGACTTAGGCAAAATCACTTTCTGTTTTATATGCAACTATTGATTACTCAATACCATTTGAACAATCCTGTCAATATACTAGAAATTAATATTGATCGCAAGGATTAACAGATATTTATTATAGGATATGAAAGATTATTGTCTGTTTGTTTAAACAACATTTTTATGACCTTGAACCATAGTGTCATTCCTGAAGGAACGTTAGCATACTTGCTGTAATCCTTAATACAACACACTTCGGAATTTCATCTCCCCAGCTTTTGTCTTTTTTCTCAAAAACACGATCTGTCAAGCCTTTTAGGAGTGTTAATTACATGTTTGTCTTCTCCCTTTGCTGCAATGGAAAGACAAACCGAGGGAGAGAAAAACGATGAAAAGCAAGCAAAAGACAGCAAAGTCAAAAGCCCTGATAACATGATAGGAGTACAGAACCGAAATCACAATCGACTGTTCACAGTTTTAATGGCCACATTGTTCGTTTTTTCTTTGATTGGAGCTGCTGTGGTCATTTCTGCTGTGCTCTGCATACTCAACCAGTCAGGTCAGTAGATTTATCGATATATTTTTAAAATTGTATTTTCATAACATTCCAAATAACATAACTTTCTTACTTTGAATAGACCTTTTTCTCGATGTTGCGTGAGCATCCAAGTCTGGTCACAAAAAATGAAAAACCACGCAAATTAAAAAAACTGACGGAAGCAAACTTTATATTTATAAAGAAGAATTATCTTTTTTCCTCCATTCTTTGAAAACATTTAATAGAAATGTAAGGTAATTCTTATAATAAAGTTCCTGTTCTGGTGTCGTGACCCATCAAATTCCTTGGATTAGGATGAGCCCACAACCTTGAGGAAAACGTCTATTCTCTTTATAATGAAGCCGTTTTCATTATTTCTACGAGCTTGATTGACAACTTTTAGAAGTTTGTTCAAGGTTTTTGGCTCACCTTAATACTCGGTAAAAAGATTTCTAACTCTGCTGCTCCTATCGGTCTCAGAATCGTGTAGGACGCTATGGTTCAGTTTTGATAGTACGTAATTATGCATTCAGATATTCTGCTATATCATGCAGTTCTACGTTCTTGTTAGTAATTTGTTGTAATGATTTTTAATACATTGTTATCCAAACTCTAAACCCCCTCGTCTGCCTGAACATTTAGATCTCATGAAGAGACTAGCAGTCGATGAAGCCAAGTCGAGAGGTCTGTATAAATACTGCTCACGACGCATCTTTATTCATCATTCTTTCATTCAATCCTTGATTCAAAATATACGCTTTTCCACATAATTTATAAGAAACCGCGAAAATGAAAGACATGATTTAAGCACATGACTCATTTTCTTTAACAGATTATAAAGTGAAGTATGCCTTCTATTGGTGGGGATGGTGGTCGTCTTGGACACCGTGCTTTAATACGTCATGTCAGTTTGTCTACAGAACACGTGAACGAGTCTGTAACGTGTCTTCTGATGCTGTTCACATTCCGCGGGTCAGGACATGTGTTGGGCATCGTAAGGAGACACGACTATGTCCTTTGCCATTTTACTGTCTTGGTAAGAAGCCTGAAGAAATGAATCAGCTTTTTTCACGTTGGTTTGGAGTAGTTTTCGTAAATTGAATCCTCACAGAACGGATTGATGAGCCTGCTGATCACAGCGCGCGAAATCACTGATTCTTTAACTTCTTTAACTTCTTTAACACGGCACCGTCGCGGTCACGGCACGGCACGGCACGTCCACTTTTTTCACAGTCATACGAAAACTGCTCCATGGCAGGAAGGATGGAAAATTTAAGGTTGCAAAATAACCTGTGGGTGATCTCCAAGGCAACGATTAATTGAAAATTCTTTTTGTCGTTTTTGGTTGTTGCTGTTTCGATGCTGCTGTTGTTTTGATTATGGTGGTGTTGCTGTTATTTAGCACTGTTGCTGTTGATGATAATGATGATGATGATGGTTGTGTTAGTAGTATAAACTGGTTAATCAGAAGTGATGATGTCCCTCGTTTTGCGAAATCAAACGCAACTTTATAATTTCAGACTGCGCAGAAATCATCAAAACTGAAGGAAGAGTCAGCACTACAAGTGGTATATATGCCATTAACCCTGATGGTAAAGGTCCCTTCAAGGTCTACTGTAACATGACAACTGACGGTGGGGGATGGACTGTGTTCCAGAGAAGACAAGACGGATCCCAAGACTTTAACCGTACCTGGGACGAATACAAAACAGGTTTTGGAAACCTGTCAGGCGAGTTTTGGTTGGGTAATGAGTACATCCATCGACTTACTACCGCTAAGAGAAACAGAACTCTTCGTATGGACATGGCACAGATTGGATATTACGAAACCTTTGCTGTTTATAACAACTTTAGATTAGGCAACGAAAAAGAAAACTATACATTGAGAGTAGAATCGTTCAGAAGTGGACACAGTGGATCAATGGTATCACGTGAGAATGGTAGACAGTTCTCTACCGTTGATCGTGATCATGACTTCCTTGATCACGTGAACTGTGCTAGTGACCTGAGGGGGGGATGGTGGTATGGATATTATTGCTCCATGAGTCTGAATGGGCTTTACGGGTACTACTTCCGCTGGCCACGTATTCCTCATTTAACATACTGTGACATGAAGATCAAGTAAGAGACCAACCACAAAACAAGCAAGGTGCAAGATCAGTATTATTAAGTTTGAACGGTTTTAGTATCAGCATCTTTATAGAATTGTGCGGCAATGCGCGCTGCTTTACATATAAAGTATGTTTGTAGGTGGACGTACGGTGACGTATTTTGTTTCTGTTAATTGTCATTTAAATTGCCAACCAAAAATCTATTGGATCATCCAACAAAGAAATGTGACAAAACCTATTGTTGAAATGGTTGGCACATTAACATCGTCACAGTGACAATGTTTATAAACACTACTTCCACCTATATATAAAATACTTTACCAATAGAGAAAAATGACGCCCTGGGATCCCTGCAGTTCCCACATACATTACATTGTCCGGCTGCATTACCAGCGTGGTTGGTCCTTGTGTTGTAGTGGTTAACACATCAGACTAGTAAACCGAAGACGGATGTGGGGTTCAATTCCCGCCAAGGGCTTCATGTTATTTTTCTCTTTATACTTTCAAAAGAAAAACACTGTTGATCCTAGATATTGTACATGAAGTTTTGGTCACCTTCACAGCTCAATCAATCAAGTCTTTTTCTTGTAGCGGTTCACACTGACTCTTAGTCCCAAGTCAAACGTCGGACTTCACATGAGCCGAAGCTAATGGCATTACTGCGAAAATCGTTGCATCGCGACCCGTATTATTTGACTTCGATTGGAGTTTTGGGCTTTTCTGAGCCGTCAATCATCATTTGGGGGCGGGAGTTATTCAAATCAACCAATGATTTTCACGGATTCGCATAACTCCCGCCCCCAAAGATGATTGACGGATCAGAAAAGCACAAAAATCCGACCGACGTTACGATAATACGGGTCGCGATGCAACGATTTTCGCAGTAAAGAAGACTGTCTTATTATCCACTGTTTTCAATGAGTTCGGCTCATGTGAAGTTCGATGTTTCACTTGGTGGTCAGGGTGGAACATAATTACTAAGGAGAGGGGTAAAAACCCATCGTAACTATCACATACATTACTAAAGAAATAAACATCCTGTCCCTCTTACATTTTGATCAAAATTATGCATTTCGCCCTTTTTTCAATTTTCCATTTTTCATAGCCCTCTCATTTCTTACTCTTTCTTTTCCCTCATACTATTCAGTCACGTGATTCCTTATTCATCGTCTAGTTATGAAAACAAAAAACAATAAAATACGACAAAATGTAATCATGTTGTAGAGAGACAACTCTTATATAATACCATGGTTTCATTTAATAGCCTTGTCACTCTTATAACAAATTTCTCGAGAATTCATGTATCTACTCGTTAAGGGGCTCATACTGGATTAGTATCCAGCCAGGAGCCTTATGTTCATTATTAACAGATCTTTGTCAGATAACATCTAATAAATCTGTCTTGTCAAACATCTTATTACTGGATACAAAAGATCAGTAAGTTTTGATATTGACTCATCTTCCAACTGAAGGGCTGTTCTTCGACTCTCTCGACGAGGTAACACCTGAACACCTTCTCTTTCTCTCTCAATTATATCAACGGCAAAACCTAGTTATTTTGAGGCGTTTTCAGTTCGTATCTCTGTGTAATGGCGCCACCACAAGACCAAACTAGATCGAACGAGCAGGGACGTCATCCTTCAGGAGACGAGGTGCAGAATAACTTGATTGAAGTAGAAACTCCACAGCAGAGACGACGGTGTTTGGTGTTGACAGTAGTTGTAGTGTTGTGTTTTATTGTGATTGGTGGAGGTGTTTCTGTTCCCATTATCCTTCCCTTGACCAAACAATCAGGTACGTAAGAGGTCTTTCGTATTAGCAGTGTGGCGCAGAAATTGTGTGTGATCTGTAAATGAGGGGGAAAATTGAGAGCATGACTAAAATTTCAGCTACGCAATACGTAAAATCAGTTGACCGTAAAACTCAGTTGACTGTAAAATTACGAACGAGAATCGCAGCCGGCTTTTCTGGAAATATGTATGTCTTTCCAATTCTAAATGTTTAATCAGATTTTTTACTGGCTCACAAGAATTTTTGGTGTGTAAAATCAAGATTGTTGGTGGTAAAAAAAGATGCTCCCTATCCAGCAATGTTTGTCCCATTCCTGCAGCACGTTCCTATTGTCCCCAGCCGTTCGGCATTGTGCGTAGGAGGGGAGACGTAACTACATATAGAAATGTAGTATAGCGCACCTTTTGTATGTATTAAATTTATGCGGGATTCTTGGCAAAGCTGTATGTGCACAGTTGTAATTCAACGGCTTCTTAGACCCAGGGCAAACGTCGAACTAACCATGAGATTAATTCAGTCGAACCTATTTATTTTGAAATAGGTTCATGATTAGCACGACGATTGCTGAAATTCAGGTCGACCCTATTTAATAGGTTCGAGTCCAACGTAAGCTCGACAAGCCAAGTCGGATATTGCGACTCCATAGCGACTTCGCGGCAAACGAAACGCGCGCCGAACTGAATTCATAAATTATGTAAAACAATAAATCGATCATGCATATGGCATGACTTACACTAAATCCGTGAAAACAACTACTCCCCCATCTCCCAAACGCTCATTCCCCCCACCTGACGAACAAGCGCTATAGAAATACGAATTTACATGTAATACCGAGTCATTCTCGATTAACGTTTCGAATTCGGCCGAGTAGAAACGAAAACAATGATAAACTCAGTAAACGTCTCTTTAAAATATTTTTCGTATTAAGAAGACCACTTTCAAAGTCAATGGAATGTCGTTAAAAACGGTGGTATGACTAGACTAGAAAATATATATTTTTCGTATTAAGAAGACCACTTTCAAAGTCAATGGAATGTCGTTAAAAACGGTGGTATGACTAGACTAGAAA
>WUAP02131299.1:0-13813 GCA_015163945.2 Stichodactyla helianthus | reverse complement strand
GTCAAACATTTTGAGCTGAAACTTCACCTTCTTACTAATATCGAGATGCTCTTTCCATTTCTGGAGTTCATTTTGACTCTGGAGCTTGATTTAAGGGAGTTGTGGTCACGTGATCCGTTAGTGCATAAGGCCTATTATTTGTTGGCATTTAGAGGCCAAGGAAAATATAGTTATAATTGATAACTAATATCCGGCTTAATGTTTGGGACCGTGACCAATCGCGTACCCTTAAAAGATACCGCATGTGTTAAAAACCAACAGCTTTTGCCTTTTACTTCTAAAAGAGGGAGTGACTTACGATTTTAACCCCTCAACGATACGATACTTGAATCGCTTATCACTCACAAATTAACCCTCGTAATACTACAGATGTTAGCTCCAGCATCTTTAGTCGCCTACCTCATGGGCTGGTCAGTTGTCAGTTGGGGATCGATTCTTATACAGTGCACTCTCTTCATTGAATAAAATAAAGTATCCAGTAGTAGTGTCACTAGCTCTCTTACCGAATACTATACACGAAAGGCTATATTGCACGGTAAACATAACAAATGCGTCTACAAGTCCACCTGACACAGGTCGACAAAGGACTTTTAGGATCTGGCATACTGAGTCGTGTCGCTAAATAACAAATTTCAAGAAAAAAATGTTTCGCCATTTTAAAAAAACACACTTCTAGCTAATTCGAAAGTTAGGGGAGGGAAGGAGATATTTTAGTCCAGCTTAGCTTTCTCTGTAACTTCCTGCCAGATCAACAAACATCTTCGGCCCTCACTCTTTGTTTTCAAAATCATTTTTCTCGCGGTTTGTAGTTAATTCACAGATAAAATTTCACTCTGTTTAATGGTTTTGGACTATTCCAGGACACAAAATATATCACGGATTAAAATTTCAATTGTTTTCACAAATAAATAAGTTTTTCAATTGTTTTCACAAATAAATAAGTGCTTGAAGATAGGGCTGGCCATGAAAAACCACAGCGGACTGTGATTATAGTGATTATAGTGAGGTTATGGTATTTCAGCATGTGCTGGATCAGCAAACCGCAAATCTTCTTAGTTGTGCAGACAGAAATGAAAAAGTTGAAAGCAGAATATTTTCCCAAAAAAAGATTGTTATGAGTTTTGTAATGGTCTTTCTTGCATTCTTATGACACTATGCTAACCAGTATTTGTTCAATGTTTAATTTTGTATGTGTTCACTTCTATACTATTTTCGTGCAGCTTCTCTAGTTAAAAAATAGAACAGAAAGCATGAAAGAAATGTAGGAAGAAACATGAGCTGCGGGTGAGTTTTTCTCTTCACTTCTTGAGTGATTTAAACAATTCCTTAGTGCTTCTATGACAGAACGGAGCATAGTTGAAGCTGTTCTACTTGTCTTATAATATAGAAAGTAAAAAAAATAATAATAAAAGATGCTTTAACTTTCCTCTTTTCTTTCGGAAAAGCCGGCTTGATGACGAAATCTGTGCTCTATACTATGATGGAGAACGGTAATCCGCCAATCAGAGCGCGTGTAACAAAGTGATTATTTTATAAAATCCTTTACACAACGTGTATGGAGACACTGTATAAAATGATTTAAGCCATACTTAAGGTACGCTTAAATGTACAGTAAATATCAGTAAGGAACTTTACGCAACATCTAACTTTAAAAACTTTTCCGTAAAGTTAGACTTCACGCTCCTTTAAGCTGCAGTGTAATTGGTGGCTTAAAGCGATATTACGAACTTTAAGCATATTTACGCGTAGCGTTATTTATCTTAAATCTGCTTTTTCGTGCTGTTTAAGTAGTGTTTACAACATGAGCAGCCGTATTGTGTTTTGCTCATTAATTATTCATGAGTTGTTTAAATGGATATATCATCATATGTATATGTATCAAGAGAGGATTAAGAAGCTCGAAAGAGACGTATGGCTGGCCCGTACCCAAACCTTGTAGTGTCTGAACATGCTAATAAATGACCGGTCATAATTGTCCTGACCGGATAGAAGTCAAAAACATCGACCGTGATCAACTCTGTTACACACACCGCGTCAAAGAAGCGGCCATCCGTCTCTAACCAGGCAAATAACACAGAGATAGGGGCATTGAGATCCCGGGAACGTTTGCCAACCATTAGAAAACCAGCTGTAGGAGACACCTGAACGACCAATCACTTAGCAGTATACTGCCCATTCGAGTCACCGACGAGTATAAAGGCAAGTTACCATTCAGTCTACACCATAGCCTGATGAAGCGAATCGCTATCTCTATCTCTATGAATACTCTCGTGGCTCTACTGTCGTGACTTTGTGTGCGGTTATAGATACATTCACACCAAAATAATGGGAAGCCATTTCAGTGTTCTGCATACCGTACCGTGTGCCTGCCGTTAAGTCAGTTTCCTGCTGTACAGCTGATGTTCTTTCTTTCTTTCTTTCTTTCTCTCTTTCTTTCTTTCTTTCTTTCTTTCTTTCTTTCTTTCCTTCTTTCCTCTTTCTTTTCTTTTCTTTTCCTTTCCTCTCCTTTCCTTTCCTTTCTCTTCTCTTCTCTTCTCTTCTTTTCTTTTCTTTTTCTTTTAGGTTTTTTTCTTTTTTCTTTTTCCTGCTCTTCTCGTTATATTACAACGTTTAAAAAGGGATAAAAAGAGAAGCTATATTTTGGCAGAATTAACGTCCTGCCAAGCTAATCCTGTCAAATCCCTCAAATTATCTCGAGTGATAAGGTGTAAACTGAACCGTCAATTTTTAAATTCCTTAAGATATTTTCGTAACGATAACCAATAATGGATTACCAGCTTAATTTCGCTAGCTTTGATCGCACAACCACAGATTATAACAGATTTTGGCTATCTTGAATAATGAGTTTTTCCGGACCACAGGAAGCCTGCGCGAACGACAATGAAAGTTTGATATCCAGGATTTTCTTTGAACTTATTAGCAACTTATTAGCTTTTTTTTATTTTTTTATTTTTTTTATTTTTTTATTTTTTTATTTTATTTATTTTTTAATCTAAATCCTACCACTGACTTGTTATCTCAACTTAAGGAGTACTTTTTCCAGCGATTTTTGGACAAGACGGAGATATCTCACTCCCTTTATCTAGAGTTCGTCATAGGTCAACTCTTACTCTAAATCGGTATAAATATTCTTAACTAACCAAGACTTAGCTACAGAGAACTGTTGATTAACGAAAGCAAACACAGAGGCTAAGAAAGTACAAACTATAAAAGAAAATTTGAAAATGTCAAACGCTGTCAAAAACCTTGGAAGTTCAAATATTGTTGGCAGTTGTTCTATGAAGAATAACATAGTACTGTAAGGAGACTAGCAGTCGAGAAATGGCAAAAAAAATGCACTGTTCTTGCTGAGAAGAGGTCACGGCTGATAACCCCTCTGATGGCCGTTGTTGGCACATTACTGAAGACAGCCATAGTTCAACAGATGTAATCTATAATTCCCCTAATCAAAACTGGAACAATCTGATTCGACTAATTAGGTCTGACTTGGATGCTGTCAGTCACTAAACAATCTGTTTGCAGTGTTGTGTACTTAAGATGTACACATTGTTTGGAGCAAGCCTCATTTATTTAATGTTCTGGATGGTTGCTAGGTTAACTGCATCGATACGAATTTCAATTTCAGTTATTCAAAATCACAAAAATTCCTTTAAAGAAATCTGGTTGGCGTTATGTTTGAACGAAAGAAGCATTTTGAGTGGTGCTATTTAGAATTATACGTCTTTCAATGGCTTGATGATATAGTTACTCAGTGTTTCTGTACAGCGAAGTTTGTTTGGAGTTTTTTTCTATGACTTTTTTGTAGTCTAGCATTCAGAACATTTTAACGTTTTGTGGAGGTCTTGACTACTAGAATCATTCGAGTTTCAAAGTAAGAATATTTTAAAGAGGAGAAGAAAATAAGGAGGAAAAAAATAAATAAAACAAAAGATTAGTGAGTTTTAAAGCTAATGATCAGCAAGGTGGTCAGGAAACAATAGTGCCAATGTTATTTTTACAAATTTAGCTTGTGTTTAGATTGTATAATCCCTTGTTAACCATCTATAGTCCTCATTTGCCTGCTATTGGTTGTTATTCACTGGTAATTACCACTTCTAACAGTATTAAAACACAATATCCTACACTATAGGCGTCCGTAAAAATCCCATATACATCGCCGAGAAAACTTGCCATACATCTCTTTTGATTATGATCTCAAGTGCTCCAAATAAAACCTCAAAAGTTGTCATTTTCACATGTAAAACTAATAACCTGACTGAAACCTGCTGTTTATCACTATAAAAAAAACTCTCAAAGTTACCATATCTCTCTGTTTAAATACCCCTCCTGATAACCTACCAGCCGAAATACGTCCTTTACATCTGCAACGGTTATTGTCTGTTTTCTTTTGTCTTAATGATTGCAGTGTTAATTAAGAAAGTTTTTTTTATCCCCGATGGCTATAATAAGGCGGTTAATGGAGTATTGACGACACAGTGGATGCCTGAGGGTGATTAGCAAGCCTATGACCAACAATAAAAGATTTCTTCGCTCGCTAATGGCTAGCAAATGAAGGAATAACCCCTCGAACTCCTTACAGTTACAACGCACGCCCAAATAACTGCAATACCGATACATTATTACGACTTTAAGAAACAACAAGGAGATTCACTGTTATGAGTTAGCCACTGAGATTCTAGTTTTTTTATATTTGTATCTGAACTTTTATCTCCAGCTGTGGTGGTAGTACCAATTGCGTAAATATTTAATCACTGTAAAGCCACTAAGATTCTCATGAATTTTCAGCTAAAATCCTTTAAAACTTTACAAGATATCCCTTAATGTAAGAAAAAAGTTATCTTATTCGAGTTTAGGAATTAAAAATAAATCTAATAATAGGTTTATCGTCTTCCTGAGCTGATGTAATCCGTTTAAGATAATTCTAACGGTAGCGCCTAGACATTGCCTGGAGATTCAAATATCACAGGTCATAAAGAATGCAAGAGCTTCTGTACTGTACTGTACAACTAGACATGGGAAACATTCACAGGGCCACAACTGTCTACTTCTGAGTACTCGAGAGTACAATCAGGAAAATTTTTTATCATTATGAACAACTCAACTCAATAGCAAGAGACAGATTACCCTTAATGCTAAATCAAAACTCCAAACTCCTGCTTGAGATCTTGAACAAATATCTTGTAAATGAATAGAAGAAGTCAAATTCTTTAACAGAATTATTGTTCTGTCTAAATGTTAGAATTGTGTTAAATGTTGTTCAAGCAGAAAGCTATTCTTGAAATATTTTGTTTTGTTTCATAACCTCACACTAGAGTGTGAAGGAGCAAGGGAATGTTTGATAAGATATTTGATATGAACCAAACTCTCCTTCAACATGGAACCTCAAAGATAAAACAATGCAATTTAGTTACCTGAGAACAGGAGCACAAAACAGAACAGCAATAAGAATAACTTAGAGTAAATACAGTTCTTCATGATTTAAGTGTCTCAGTACACTCCATACAGAACCAGACGCACAAATCTTAACCACTGTACACTTATGAAAATTCCAAAGATCCTCCAACAAGCCGACCAGGGTTCACTATCCAAAGGGCAACAGTTTCGACGCTAGTTATCTAATGTTAGTTTGTGGTCAGTGATCCGTCGGTAACCAGCACTAGAAGAATATTTCTCAAAATCCACTTAGTTCCATCTTCGTGTGGTTTTGCACTATTGACACTAGACTGGATAATTAGCAAAGTTTTGTAGCCGCACGCATGCGCATTACAGCCACTTTATCAAATTCATGCCCCGCTTTGTATTCTCGCAGACCAACATGCCTTAAGTTCTGCCTTGACTTCTCACGGATTTCCGTGCAGCTGGAATAGCGAAGAACTAATAACTTTAGGGCATCTTTTCAACTGGCCGTTGGCAACCGATCGTGTGTTGATGTTGTTGAACGGAAGTACATTGACATTAATTGATTTCTTCTTTCGGCTTTTGATCTGATAACGAAAGTAAATGGTATTATACTCGGTAATGGCTGTCTCTTGGAAGAAAACCAAAGCAAACAGTGCACAGCAAACGATTATCACCAAACATGATTCAACGCGGACTGAAACCCAGGGTTTTAGCCGTTTGAAGAATAAAACAATAGAGAAAAAAAAATTCTAGAACACGTTGGTGTGCACTATTTTTGGTGGCGATTTTCGAACGGTGTTTCGAGCCTACAGGGAAAGAAGAGTGAAATAAATAGCACTGTAATGTTAAAAGTAAACCAAGAGTTTTACGAAGGTAATTACGGGAAGAGCACGGCATGTGAGACTCGCGTCACTGTGTAGGTGTGTGGTAAACTATTAAAGACGGGTAAGTATTTTACGTGAATCACTGAAATAAAAGGGACTACTGCTAAAGCTAAATGCGACGTGATTAGTAAACGCAACAACAACAACAACAACAACAACAAAGATTTATAAGATTTTATCATGGCAGGTTGGTGAGTCGTCATAGAAAAGAATACAACTGGTGCAAGAATCGAAAGAATGTTGATTGTTTATCATTAAATTTTGTTTAGAAATTGCTGTTCTAATCTTCGATTCGACATATCAGTGCGAAAAAAAATAAGCTATTAACTCAAGTATGCGAGGAAGTTTCACTCAGTAAAGTAAAATTGACACAAAAAAAAAAAAAAAAAAAAAAAACTGGTAACTAGAATCACCCTGGAAGCAGAGTTTCATTCGACCTTCTTTCTCACCAAGGAAAATAAATTAAAGAGAATTCAATTCGAATAAAATTGCCTTGATGCACTGACGTGTAACAATTCATGATGACTAATTCAAAGGCCTTTAGCACTTCGGCCTCCTAGGCTATAAATAATGGTCGTTCATCAAGAAAGCATAAAACTGAAAACGAACTGTACTGGCCAATCCAGCAAACAGTCAAGTGATGATATATTATTTCAAATAACCAATGAATAGGCCTTTTGCAGCTAATGATCACGTGACCGTGACTGGAGAGCAAAACGTCCTATTTCATTTATTCAAAATAAATTTCATTTGATCGAATAAAGTTTATTTTAAAAAGCCTTAATATAATACGCTTTTGATCTGAAGCTCTTTATTTGCCGTCCATTGGAGCCTTCCCCAAGGGACCGTGAGCTCAATAGACCTTTCCAGAATTCTCTTGGATATTACAAAACAATTGTTCCAAGTCGAGACTGAACTTGATTCTTTTATTTATCAAGGCCATCCTCGACTTAAAACCATTGTTTCGTGAATTCGGGAAAGGTCTACTCATATGCATTCGATACCGAAGTGATATATCCTGCGTGATTTATTGTTGCAAAGGTTGTATTTAGGACAACTATGATCGTGCCATTTCCAATACCATTACGCGAGTGACTGGTATGCGCGTGTGGTTGTGATTTCAATAGTTCAATTCGCTGATTCGCCTCCTGCACAGAGCTCTTGTGAATTGAGTTTGTCTGATGCGTCGTTCTATCCTTTGCTTCAGGGCTTTTTTCCCCTGGTTTTCTTGTTTTCCTCCCTCCGAAAAACTGAAAATGCGAAACGGTTATTGTAAATATTACAATCCAATGGTAATGTGGTATTGTGTGTGCATGTGAGGGTGAGACCCAGTTCAGACGTCGAACTTTTGTCGCGTCAAATCTAATGCAAATTAGTCAGTCTTTTGTCCCTACTCATTATAGTCTCATATATATTGCATTGGGCATGGCAAAAGTTCGACGTCTGAACTGGGTCTAATAAGAGCGCCTACTATGGGGAGGGATCTAAAATATTGAGTACTGAACAGGGCTTTGATTCACCTTACGACTGTCAACTAATCAGAGCGCGAACTATATTTAGCTCAACTAGCAAACTGATGAGGCACGAAATAATATGGAAGATGGACTCCCCAGTAATTTTCCCCTGGTATTGAATGTAGATTCAAATGGCAAAAGTTCGACGTCTGAAATGGGTCTAATAAGAGCGAAAGGCTACCGAAAATTCCAGTTTCCAGTTGAAGAAATAGTATCAAAGGTCAACTCCTGCTAAAACCTGGTGCAATCTACGCGGCGAGCAGTGTATTTAATAGATATTAGTGCTCATTACCGGCCTATTGGATTATTCAGCCTTGGATAATCGCAATTTAAGTACTTTTGTAATCAACACTTTAATCCCCTCCTCGAAGAACTTGACTTCTTGAACAGCATGTTACGGTCGGCTGCTATGCTAGGGTGCGCCAATCAACTTCTGATACACATCGATCATTTCATTCACACAAGCTACTGTTACATACCAGTAGATCTTACAATAGACGCTCCTCGGCTGGGGCGTAATGTTTTCCCACTTCAGATCACGTGTCAGTTCTTTGGGAATACGATTCTTGTTTGAGGCTCATCCATATTAACGTTTCTCCTCAAGCGTTACTGAGAAACAAAGAGATAAAACCCAAGGGAATGACACGTGATCTGAAATGGGAAAACATTACGTCGAAGCCGAGGAGGTCTATAGGTAGATCTTTGTTTACAATATTTTGCTTATTAGCATAGGCATTTCACCTTAAAACCAAAATAACACCAAATCAGCCCTGAATACTGAAAGAACAGGGTAAAATTAGCTTTCCGTGAAAATTTGAGCTTGGAGCATGAAATAGATTTTGCGTAATGCGGTTTTAAAAACTTTAAATTTTACAAAGAATGTATGGGTTCATTAGCGCTTTTACCACAAAGAAATTTGAAAGCTGATATCTGCATATTGCGTACGGTTTTTAAACTTTAAAAAGTTGAGAAGATTGAAAGCTGAATCCCAAGCTTAAAAGAAGCTTATTGATATAAGAAATGTACGAATTTTTTTAGGGCTCTTTCCAAGCAATATCATACGGGATATCAGCTTTCAAATTTCTTAGGCCATACATTCTATGTAAAATTTAGAGGTTTTTGAACCACTTCACGCAAAATCTATTTCATGTGCCAAGCTAAAATTTTCACGGAAAACTACCATGTTCTTTCAAAATTCAGCGTTGATTTGGTGTTAGTTTGATTAAAAAGTGAAATGCCTATTCTAATGAGCAAAATGTAAACATTGACGTCAGCAAAGATCCACAGACTTTATCTCAAGGTTGCTTGCGCACCCAAGCTTAACGAGCTGCAAACCAAAAAAGAAAAATTCTAAGATATTATGCGGATAGTTCTAGTATATCTGACGAAGAGAATCTTCATTTGTGCATTTTTATTAGTAAGGCAATTCTCATCCCCAAACTCCTGTTCTGGTTTCGTGGCCTGTCAAAATCTAGGATCGATTTAGATGAGTGCCTAGCCTTAAAATGGTCCTGAGGGACCATTCATTATTTATGCCAGGAGGGCTGGCAAGAATAAGGGGGGGGGGGCATCAAAACACAATAATGATATGCATAAAAAGAGAGAATGACTGTATATAGGGGGAGGGGTCGTGATGTTTAGCGTTAAGGCTGGATTAATCTTGTGCCCCCCCCCCCCCTTCCCGGGAAAATTAATGAACGGTCTCTAAGGAAAAGTTTATTTATGAAGGCAGAGTAATACACCACTTTGCTAATGCTCGGGCCGTGTAGTTCCAGTCCACTCAGGGGGCAAACGACGACATAAGACACAGGCAGCCCAAGAAATGCCTTTAAGAAGTCCGACCCTACAAACGGATTTCATAGGACAAATTATATAAAAAAAAAAAAAAAAAAAAAAAAAAGATTGAGACTTGTATTTTACATTTTCTTTGTTTAATTTTCCCTATGAAAACCATATGTAGGCACGTAATGCATCAAAGGCATTTCTTGGGCTACCTGTGTCTTATGTTGCCGTTTGCCCCCTGAGTGGACTGGAACTACACGGCCCGAGTATTAGCAAAGTGGTGTATTGCGCATGCTGAGGGTCATCTGTAGACTAACGAAGTTCGAGTATGTCGTTTTTTCAAGGAGATTAATTGCTGTAGTTGAGACTTGGATCTGTATTTATTTTGGTCACGTTTTCTTTTCGTTTGATCGGTTCTCAATACTGTCCGGTTGAAAGGACAAAGCTTTTACCATTCATTGGAAGTCTGCTCTGATCCACTTAACAAAATGATGATTGAGAGCTTGGATTCATTGATTATTTCAGAAGGATATTTCTTTCATCACGAAACAAAATTAAATGTATTTCCGCTTGAAAATCATATTTCACTCAAGATTAACTCAAATAAGTATAGCGTGTGTTTCGAGTGTGTTCTCTCTGTAGGTGATTCATTCCGACTTTTATGTCACGAAATAACAACTAACATTGGATTTAAAGCGGACTTCTTATGAGTGGGAAACGAAAAGGCAAATTCGTAGCCGTACTGTATCCATACTGCACTTACCGTGCTGTAACTACGCGTTGTGACTGGATAACTGCACACGATTACTTCCTCCGTACCGTACCGTACCGCCGTACCGTGTGCGTTCTGTAAGTCGGTACCGCACGTTTCGCACTCATACGAAATCAGCTGTATTGGCTAAATTAACGAAATAAGTGTGAGATTCATATGGATCTATTGGCGCCATATTGAGTGACAATTAGTAGAGGCTAGTTTTCTTTCCTCACTCGCAATGAAAGTTGTGAGTGGGGGGAGAAGAAAGTATGCCTCTTTAGAGTTAATGATTCTTGTTTGAAAACAATAACTGAGCCTCAAAAATATAACTATTTCAAAAAAGGGATGTCGCAGCCAAAATAGGCAACAGGCGATAGCAACAGGCGATAGCAACAGGCGATAGCAACAGGCGATAGCAACCGGCGATAGGAAACAGGACATTCCAAGATCATGGAATAGCTGGAACGACTTGTGTTTCTGCTTCTTATTCTCGTCAAGAACATTTAGCTTAGTGTTGTGATATTCAGTGTTTTAAAGTCCATTTTAAACGCCTCGATTATTGGTGTTTGCTTGTATGCCCATAATTCCTTTCCGTCTTGGAATTGACCTATCGCCTATTGCCCATCACCTTTGGCTCCGACAACCTTTTTTTTAAGTAGGTGTAATTGGCGTGATAATGTCCTCCTATCTGGAATGAATAATCTATCAAATTTTTAAGCAAAGACAATCGAATAAATTAGATCAGTAAATAAAACAGATTAATGACACGCAAACTGCAAACTTTATTAATATTAATAATTTTCAGGCTTTGGAACATTCTATATTTTCTACGGAACTCGTTCTCAAGATTGAAGCACGAGTGTCTTAGTTTATGTGTCATAGTTTGATATGTTTTGTGTCCATGATATTAATGGAAAAGGGGTTGGAAATCAGTTGGGATAGATTGGTTAAATACAAAAAGTGCATATGAAATATCTAAGATACTGCTCAGTTTTAACAAAACAATGCTTTTTCTTGATGTGTGGAAGGGGAGGGTTACAATTAAGAAGAGCTGTTACTGAGTGTTTTCAGTGGCAACGGGATAAAGATAACTTTTCAGCGAACTTTTTTTTCTTTTTTTAGAAATCTATGTGGTTGACGTGTTAACAGCATTCAAAAAAAAAAGGCATTAATATGAGAGAATCAGTTTGCCAAGTCTATTTGTAAATCAGCAAATAAGACTTGTAGAAGAAGGGATTACATTCCGAGGTTCATATTCCTGGATTGTAGAAGCTATATGCAGTAGCGTAGCGAGGGGAGGGGGCACGTGCCCCCCCTCTACCCCCTAGATTTTTGGAAATTAATTATCGAAATATAAAAGAAAAACTTAAATATTAGAAATTAAATTTAACAAAGAACCTAAGAAAGAAAGAATGAAGATGTTTCTTTTTTGTTTGCTTCTTCTTGTTGTTGTTGTTGTTGTTGTTTGCTTTTTTATTCTGGGTGCCCCCACCCCCATGTCCCAATTGAAAGCTTGCCTTTTTGTAGTATGATGATTCTTGAGAAAAATATCAGTTAAGGTAGTCAACATGCAAGATGCCTAAACTAGGCAACAGACCTATCCCACTGACCACGAAACAAAGGTTTCAAGTCGAGGTTGGCCTTGATAAATAAAAGAATCAAGTTCATTATCGGCTTGGTACCATTGCTTCATGATCATCCAAGAGAATTCGGGAAAGGTCTATTGGTCGACAGTTCATTGTGTGGCGGATACTCAGATCGATCGGACCACATACTGATTATATTTGGATGTATGCCTTAAATGTTGCTCGTTATTTTGTGAAATGAAAAATATTATTTGAACAGTCATTCTATTTTCACTTGCTAATAAAGTTTACCAGGTGGGGAGCGGATGTAAGGGGGATAGACTGTTATCAGGAGATGGGAAGGGATTAATGTAAGTCTCTGGCCAAGCCGCCTCACGATAAGTCAGAACCCACACCCTAAGGTCGTAGTAACTGTACAATAAATTTTACCCTTATAAGGCTATGGATAATTTTGGAATAGCTGTCTGAGTCGGGACAATAGGCCCCTTGCAGCACGTCGGAATGCAGCTGAATTTGGAGGGCAAGACAAAAGAATCTCGACTCCAGAGAACCAGAAACCTATTGTCTTGCCCTCCAAATTCAGCTGCATTCCCACGTGGTGCAAGGGGCCTATTCTCGTATTGATCAGTTTGACATCTCTTCAACACAGAACTTTACTGTGCAGAACTGATGAAAATGAGCTGACAGTGAATGAATCTCCATATTGAACTCCTTTCAGGACTTTACTGTAGATTTAAAGCAGGGCTAAGGAAACCACTTCTACCGCACACTGTAATCAGGCGGCAGCAGTCACATACCCTTAGGTCTTTCTGGCTACAAAAACTAATGTTTCGGCAGTTGAATTAGAGTTCATCTCTGAAATTTAGAGATTCTGGTGAAAAAATACCCTACTGGGCCAACAATAATCCTAATCTCAAAAAATGTAAATTAACAATTGGACGTAATTAACCTTAGCGAAAAAGCGGGTCACTTTATCTAAGTGACTGCGTCTGTTATTCTACCCTCGGGGATCCATTTGTTCCCAGCACTCGAACATTGTCTTTTTATTCACAGAGGGCCCTGAAGGAAGGTGTCAATCCCATTTCTCAACCCAATATTTTTACAAATGCTACTTGTCAGCGTCCAAACTCCAAACTACGAAAATTAGCTGAGCCTTGATTGGAAATGCTTTTTAATTATTTTAAAGATGTAAAATCAATCAAATCCCAATTCCCATTTTGAACCTTCAGGACCCTCTGCACAATATCAAAGTACGGAACCTGGTGAACTTGAAAGACCATATGTTGGTTGCTGGGAACTCAATGCGGTTAATTGGTATGCGTGAATAATATATGTACACCGATGTGTACTTGTGTTGATGTATAGGTATACATATCTATTATTAAGACCACCGCACCTTGACTTGTGTAGCCTGAAGCAGGCGCAATACCCCCCACAGGTGCTGAATCATTGATGAGTTCGTTATCGTAGAAACTGTGATGCAGAAGTACCTAAATAGGTTTAAATAGGGTTAATTTGCTTTGACCTCTAATCCAATGTACCTTATTAAGGATTCTAAATGACGTTTAAATATTTCTGCACGAATTTTCCCGACGCTTTAATCTCGTAGACGGCACTGTGGTGGTACCGAGATTAAAAAAAGTGGATCTAGAAATGGACCCAAACAAAACACTTAAATATGAAAAAATATGAAAAGAAAAATAGGGTGTCCCGAACTACTTTTTGAGATAATCAAGCTTGGATGGATGGGTGTTTATAAGTTTTGGAAACGAAAATCTCGTTAGCCGAAGTGTGTAGGAAAAAAATTTAAAACTCGAAAGATAATAGATGTACGAAGACAATATTTGGACAGATATTAACTGGTTGATAATTCTACAACATGACATAAATAAC
>WUAP02131288.1:0-13815 GCA_015163945.2 Stichodactyla helianthus | reverse complement strand
GGCTAAATGGACTCCATTGCTATGCAAAACAATGCAAAATGCGCATGCGCCGACTCCATGTTGTCCAATATTTCTGGCAATGATATTCAATAGAGGGGGATAAACTAGAAACGCTACAGCGACGCTACAGCGTCAATAACTTACAGAGTGCCGATATTAGATCCTGTGAAGACCTTAGTTTCGATGTCAGTGATTTTGTTATTGTCAAGGAATCTAAATGTAAAAGAAGACGTAAACTAGTGATTTGGGATTGGCTGTTGTTGTTGCTGTTGTTGTTGCTGCTGCTGTTGTTGTTGCTGCTGCTGCTGTTGTTGTTGCTGTTGCTGCTGCTGCTGTTGTTGTTGCTGTTGCTGCTGCTGCTGTTGTTGTTGTTGTTGCTGTTGCTGTGATTTGGGATTGGCTGTTGTTGTTGCTGTTGTTGTTGTTGCTGTTGTTGGCTGCTGCTGTTGTTGTTGCTGTTGTTGTTGCTGCTGCTGTTGTTGTTGCTGCTGCTGCTGTTGTTGTTGCTGTTGCTGCTGCTGCTGCTGCTGTTGTTGTCGTTGTTGTTGTTGTTGCTGCTGTTGTTGTTGTTGCTGCTGCTGCTGCTGCTGCTGCTGTTGTTGTTGCTGTTGTTGTTGCTGCTGTTGCTGCTGGTGTTGCTGTTTCTGTCGTTGCTGTTGTTTCTGCTGCTGTTGTAAAAATTGTTAGTTTGCTTCACAAATTAATACTGTCATGTGTCTTACTCACAAGAATCTTAGATACTGCATATCTGTGAACGCTCCTGTTTCGATGGTCTTGATCATATTTGATTGTAGGTGACTAGATAACACACCAAATACAAAAACTGAAGTTTTCAAATAATTTAGTAACAAACTCAAGATTAAACCAAGGTTGATATTTCTTACAGTTCTAAGAGTCTTAGACGTTGAAAGGCGTTGGTTGGAATAATCTTGATGCTGTTGTGCGCAAGATTTCTTGGGACAAAATAAGAGCGATTGAAGATACATTACTTTCTTTGCTGACGGGCTAGCACAAAGATTATAAAATACACTCGATCCTTGAAGAAATATGACGTCATGACGTAATGTGACATGACTTGGCATGACGTGATGTTACATGACATGTCGTGACGTGACTTGAGACCTATACACACTAAGGGCTTTGTTTCGGAGCAGGCTCAAGGGTCGCTTTGCTCCGTGTGTACGCCGAAGATTTCATGTAAAAAAAGGTTGTGGCAGGAGCAGAATTTTGCCCCCGACTCACGCTACCTGATATTTATAAACTGGTTAAATATCAGCGAGCATGACCACACCATGTAGAAAGCTCCTGCAGCATGCTTTCTCTCTTGTGTGCTAGTTGTGCAAAACGATCCGGGAACAAAATCCTTAGTGTGTATGGGGGAGGGAGGGGGCTTTAGAATTTTCGTATGACTGTGAAACGTCACGCGGCACTGTTATGATATGGAATTGACGACATTTCTTGAACCAATGAAGGAGAACACTTTTCGACCAATAAAAATGCTTCGCCACAGCATAATCACGGGCGCGGCACGGCACAGTACGTCTGTAGTATCACAGTACAGACGTTGTCTATAGCGTGACATGAAATATTTCATAACGTAACATTAGAGCAGATTTCGTATGACTGTGAAAAGCTCGCGGCATGAACACGGTCGTGACACGGTCAAGGCACGGCAAGGCACGTCAAAATTCTAGCAAGCATCACAGTCGAGACAAGGCGCTCTTACGGCACCGATCGTACGTGCCGCGAGCTTTTCAAAGTCTTACGAAATCTGCTCTGCGTCACGTAACGTAACGTAAAACTTACAAATAAAAAAGCTTTCTCATTTCCCTAAAGTTGATCGTTGTAATATTCCAGATCTTGTTATTACTTAGTGTACTAAAAATGAATTGGTAAGAAATATATATGCTCATATTAGTCATTAGTAGCAGTAGTAGTAGTGGTAGCAGTGGCAGTGGCAGTAGCAGTAGCAGCAGTAGCAGTAGAGGTAGCAGCAGTAGCAGCAGCAGTAGTAGCAGCAGCAGCAGCAGCAGCAGCAGCAGCAGCAGCAGCAGCAGCAGCAGCAGCAGCAGCAGCAGCAGCAGCAGCAGTAGCAGCAGCAGTAGCAGCAGCAGTAGCAGCAGCAGTAGCAGCAGCAGTAGCAGTAGCAGTAGCAGTAGCAGTAGCAGTAGCAGTAGCAGTAGCAGTAGCAGTAGCAGTAGAAGTAGAAGTATTAGTAGCAGCAGCAGTAGGAGTAGCAGTAGCAGTAGCAGTAGCAGTAGCAGTAGCAGTAGCAGTAGCAGTAGCAGTAGAAGTAGAAGTATTAGTAGCAGCAGCAGTAGGAGTAGCAGTAGCAGTAGCAGTAGCAGTAGCAGTAGCAGTAGCAGTAGAAGTATTAGTAGCAGCAGCAGTAGCAGTAGCAGTAGCAGTAGCAGTAGAAGTAGAAGTATTAGTAGCAGCAGCAGTAGCAGTAGCAGTAGTAGTAGCAGTAGTAGTAGCAGTAGCAGTAGCAGTAGCAGTAGCAGTAGAAGTAGAAGTATTAGTAGCAGCAGCAGTAGTAGTAGCAGTAGTAGTAGCAGTAGCAGTAGCAGTAGCAGTAGAAGTAGAAGTATTAGTAGCAGCAGCAGTAGCAGTAGCAGTAGCAGTAGCAGTAGAAGTAGAAGTATTAGTAGCAGCAGCAGTAGCAGTAGCAGTAGTAGTAGCAGTAGTAGTAGCAGTAGCAGTAGCAGTAGCAGTAGCAGTAGAAGTAGAAGTATTAGTAGCAGCAGCAGTAGTAGTAGCAGTAGTAGTAGCAGTAGCAGTAGCAGTAGCAGTAGAAGTAGAAGTATTAGTAGCAGCAGCAGTAGCAGTAGCAGTAGCAGTAGCAGTAGCAGTAGCAGTAGCAGTAGCAGTAGCAGTAGAAGTATTAGTAGCAGTAGCAGTAGAAGTATTAGTAGCAGCAGCAGTAGCAGTAGCAGTAGCAGTAGAAGTATTAGTAGCAGCAGCAGTAGCAGTAGCAGTAGCAGTAGCAGTAGCAGTAGCAGTAGCAGTAGAAGTAGAAGTAGAAGTATTAGTAGCAGCAGCAGTAGCAGTAGCAGCAGCAGTAGCAGTAGCAGTAGCAGTAGAAGTAGAAGTATTAGTAGCAGCAGCAGTAGGAGTAGCAGCAGCAGTAGGAGTAGCAGCAGCAGCAGCAGCAGCAGCAGTAGCAGCAGTAGCAGCAGCAGTAGCAGTAGCAGTAGCAGTAGTAGTAATATAATAGATATATCAAATTTAAAGTATCTAAATTTCAAGTAATAAGGTTGCATGCTTACAGGACTTGCAGTTTACTGCTGACATTGTTTAGTGCTTTCTCGTCTATGACAGATATGTTATTGTAACCTAGATGCCTGTGTATTAAACAGATAGCACATTATACCCCACCAACACCTTTTACTCTGTTAGTAGTCATTTTCTAATACATATGTAGACACGACACATTCGAGCGGATTTCGTATGAGTGGGAAATGCTACAGCAAATTCGTAGCCGTACCTGAGCCGTATCATACTTTACCGTAGCGGCAATTACATGTTGTGATTGGATGATTCACACGAGAGCAATGGAAAGCCAGTTCAGTGTTACTGCATACCGCACCGTATACGTGCAGTATGCCAGTACGTTTCCCACTCATACGAAAACCGCTCTAATATGGATGAAACACAGACTAGATAAGTTTTGTGAAGCTCGCTATATTGGATTTGGATATAGATTGATCTATACGTGAACGTGAATATTTAGAAAACACGGTTTTCAAGACAAATCCCAATCAAATATAACATTTTTTAATAAACTTGGACTCATTTTTTTCATCCCTTAATCATGCATCCATAGAGCAGTAGCTTGAACCGAGACTAGAGAAAAACGTCTGCGCATGCGTGCATTTGAGCACGTTTTCAAGAATTCAAGAAAGTCCGAGTGTGAAAAGAAATGTTCGTTTTCTCCTAGTATACGAAAAATTTCTGTGGTATACTTTTGTGGGACCAAGATATCATAGAAATAAAGAACATATGTAAGAATTAGCCTTAAGTTTTAAGAACTGACCTTAAGTTTTGGCATTTTCTGAAGTCCAGTTGTAAGACGAGTGCAAAAGTAAAATTTTCACAATAGTACGATGACGTTTTTAGTTAATTTGCATACAGGTAAGAGCATGCGCAGACGTTTTTCTCTAGTGTCGCTTGAACCTCTTGCTACCTACAGATACGCCATACTTACAAATCTCTCAAGGAACGTAGTCTAGAAAACATTCCACTTTTTATTTCTCGAATTTTGTTCCCGTTCAAATTTCTAGAATAAAAGAACAAAAAAAATTTTTTCAAAGAGGGCTTGGTAATGAACTTGTCACGCACGGAGTTGTGGAACACTAGTTTTGGTTGCAAACAGTAATTTTGGTCCCACAATTCCCTGCGTGACAGTTTCGTTACCAGTCCTCTGAAGTGGACACTGGATCATGTTTATTTATTTATTTATGTTTGGTAAAACTTACAGAACTTGAAGATGGCTTGACCCTTTCAAAAAGTCCTCGTTCAAATGAGATATGGAGTTATTGCGCAGATCTCTGCCAGAAGTTTACAATTAAAGAGAATGCAAGGATCATTATCCAGGATTATTAATTTTTTAAAACAGCTATAGCCCTTGAACCAGAATGCTTTGTCAAAATGCTTTGTTATTCAGATTTTTCTACTCTCCTGGGAATAAAGAGACAATTGGTAAAAAATCGCCTGACAATAGAAGCCACTCAAAGCATTCTGGTAGTTGTAGTAAATTACGCCATCATGCAAACGGTCTGTTACTTTAAAAATCAACATGTGACTTAAGAGGTGTGTAAATAGAAAACATATTGAATGTAGTGGTGATGTATAATTGTGAGCCAAACTGGGGTTCTGACTTCGAGTGCCAAAAACTATTGAGGATTGCAAACATGTCTTCTTGGTTAGAGATCTTTGTATTGTAGGCTATTGTTTAACTTATATTACGTTCTATGATATTGTTTTCAGATTTTGTTTCTATTGAATTGCGTAGTCTGTGCTGTCGGTACACGAAGGCAGGACCCAAAATGGAAACCAGTTATTGAACTTATTGAATTTAATCCCAGCTAGCGTGAGATGAATTATAGCTTACAACTGACAAATTCTCAGACTAACTTACAGTTTTATCAGTGATATTAGATTGATAATCCCTCTTGGTTGGATTTCTTTTATCTGGTTGTTTGACAATTCCCTGAAATTATTCCCAAAAAACCGTTCGTTAGCTCAGTTTTATATCAATTAGATTACCATAATTAGCCATTAATTTTCTATTCACTTCAAATTTCCTATCTGTTCATATTTCCTTATCTATATAAATTCAGTTTGTTGGTCTCCTCATTTCATAGATTATTACTTTAATTGATTAACATTTCCCGCATTAGGTCTTTTCGTGACATACTTACAAAGAAGTCAAAAACTGTTGACCACTGAAAGAATCCGATTTGATGATTTTGATCTGATTGCTCCTAAAGATACTAAGACAGAGAGTAATACAGTGTTAACTTCCTCGTTTAAATAACTTATACCATCTGAAAGAACTCTTAAAAATCAAGATAGCAGTAAAATCCAAAAAGATATTGTGGATCAAAATTAGATAACTTTGTATGGATTTGAGAGATCAGGCCTTGGTGGCCTAGTTTTCATGTTTTCTCACAACTTAAAATGCTTGTAATTCCTTCAGGATTTAAAATTTTTCCCCTCAAACCTTCAAGTTTTGCTCAGTGTCAATAATTAAACATGAAATGCACATTTTAAAAAATTCTGCCCCCCCCCCAAAAAAAATGGGTAGAAATGTATCAAGATATAGAGAATTTATTAATTTAAACAAATTGTTTCAATACTGAAAAGTTTTACATGTTTTATTTTTGATAATGAGTTCGTCATTTTCCCTCCAACTACCTGCTGTAGTACCCTGGAAACTTGCCTTACACTACTCAAGTACCAACTTATACTGTTTCTATGGCAACTTAAATCCTTTTCATGACAGCTTAGACTGTCCATCCCATGACAACTTACACTGTTCCCATGACAACTTACACTGTTCCTATGGTAACTTACACGGTTGCTATAGCTGATAAGTTCTTTACTGATTCGTCGATGTATTCAGCAGCTAAACTGATTTCGCAAACCCTGTAACAAGTCAAGTAAAATTCTAGTGTCAACAAAAAACTATTCTTTAGAGCGCGCTGTAGAGTTTAGGATTAAAATTTCATGATCACTTACAACATTCGTAGATAACTTAGACCAGTAAAGAATCCAGGTTGAATGGTACGAATTTCATTATTGAAAAGAACTCTGAAACGAGAAAAAAAAAACACCTTCACAACAAAATACTTACTGTTCGCCAGATCTCTACCAAATATTCATGGCTTAACACAGCCATTTTGAACACTGCGCGTGGAAGGATTGATCCTTTTGGGGATCAACGGGTGCGTAGACTTTCTCTTAAGTATTTTATGCTTTTTAAGGAGAGATAACGGGAAGTAACAAAAATCAATGTTATATCGAACCCTGAAAACAACCTCTGGGCTGATCTAAGTCAGGACACGGCTAAAGTCACAGATCGAACTGGAATTTATAGCGTGTTGGATTTTGTGGAGGGAGGAAAACCGGAGAACCCGGAGAAAAACCCTCGAAGCACAGGAGAGAACCAACAAACAACTCTACTCACATGAAATACCGAGTCCAGAAAGTGAACTCGAGACCCCAGAGGTGAGAAGCGAGTGCGCTACCGCTACACCACCCTCTGATTTCCCAAGATGAGGTTTGCCGTCGTTTTAGAATTGAATTGTAATTTAGAAGTTTATTTTTTTGCGGAGGGAGGACAACCGGAAAACCCGAGCACAGGAGAGAACCAACAAACGTCTTACATACAAGGTTTGCAAATGTACCAAACCATCGAAAGCACCAGACTGGACAGTGCCGATACGGGAATGTCGGATGTACCTGAAATAAGAATTGTAAATTAATCTGCTTGATGTAAAGATTTTTTGCTTAAGTTTTATAGCGACAATGTAAAAGAAAAAAGAAAAAAGAAAAAAACAGGTATGGCGTAGTGGTCGCTATACTCTCCCCTGATGCCTTCGCGCTAGAACATTATCCTGTGTGATTCTGCACCGTAAGGACCGAAGAGCACTTAATTGATGGTTCCGGCCGAAACAATAGCAACCAATCACCTTCGCAGGATTTTTCCCAATGGAATTAAGATCTTGTCCCACAAACAACAACACGTTTTCTGTTTTGAAGGGAATTACAAGGATTACAAGGCAATTTTATTTTATTTTCATGAGACAGTAAATAATTGAAATAATATATAATAACTTTTCCGCGATCAAAGTTTTAAATGCTGAGATATTCTGGCTAATTTGTTGAGCTTGTGGGACTTAACAACGGTAACTAAGTTGAGTCGGAACCATGAATCGCCAGTCAAGTCTGAGGAGTCCATACTGCGCTTCAGCTTCTATGGATGTTTCGGGGGTATGGCGGTACTTTTTTGGAATTAATTAAGTTTCTTAGGACGGAAAATATGGTTCGAACCCTGTAGTGAACATTTTATTATACAGATATCAATGAAATACCAGGATTTCTCCTGTTTCTAAAACTTCGTACACAGTGAAGATATCATTTTTATCCTTCATATGTGAAGATATCACCGTTGCCATGACTACCCTTGTATCAACCAATCACAAATGGCCCTAAAATTCTTCCCTGATCCAGAACATTACACGGTCGCTTGGAGATACGAATTTTATCATCTCGTGTTGAATATCTCTCACTCGTTAGCTGCGCTCACTTGTGAGAGATATCATCAACTCGAAGATAAAATTTGTATATCCGCGCGACCATGTAATATCCTTATACAATTATTTTTCATTTACGAGAAAAATACTATTTTATTGTAACCGTACTTAATTTGTAGAATTTGATTTAAAATTATATATTATTATCATGATAATAATATCAGCAGTACACTACTGAGTCTGCGTATGTTGCTTCTGCTTCTGCTTATGTCGCTAGTGAGGACCAGGCTTAATTGAGCTGATTTTGAGGATTAATCACAAAACACATCTGAACCACATTCATTATGAATCATTATTGTTACGAGGCTAAAATTATCAAGGTGTACAACATGCTTTTTAAATGACAGAATAAACTTACAAAATTTTGAGACTCAAACGCCTGAATGCTCCTGATTGTAGCGTTTCGATGTTACAAGATTCGATGAACCTAAAATATAATGCATAATTTGAATGTCCAAGTTGAAAAAGTGCATAAGCCTGATCACCTACCAACTATGACTACATGCTCTGATAAAAAGCCAATATGTGTCAAAGCTGTCTGTGAGATGAAAAGATTTCACAAGCTCGTTCACAGATCTGGTCGTTCTTACTGCGCATGCTCGACGAAATATCTTGGCTCTGGAAAACTCTTTAATATTCCCTGCTATGTGATTGGCTACTTAGAAAGAAACCGGAAATAAAATTAGATTCGTTAAAACCAAACAAAACTCCTAACCGCCATGATAAACCGTGAGAATGATCGCATGTGATTGGCTGATTTCGTATTAATACCTCAGTGTAAAACAAATTTAGCCAATCAAGCGCAATCATATCCTTACGGTCAGTGGCATGCAATGCAAACATTCGGCGGAGTTAGACGTTCAAGCCATCGTTTCATCTAAGCCCTGCTGCGCATGAATTACCAGATTCTGGGTCTTCCGGTTTGAAGTTTTCCAGAGCCAAGATATTTCGTCGACCATGCGCAGTAAGAAGTAGCTGTGCTCTGGGAACAAGATTGAAGATTTCAAGTTTGAATACTCACAGAACTGCTGTATTGCGCGACAAGTCATCAGGAACACGAACTGTATTGCGACAAACGGTGTAGTACGGAAGACAGTAGCAAATATTTGGACAATAGCCTGAAGATTTGGAAAGAAAATGAAAAAAGGTTTGCAACTTTTTTTACAGTTTATAACCTTTTGGAGCGCAGTGTATGAATAGAACTAAAACCAATAGTCCGCTTTCGATATTTGGTTGAGTGATTACACACAATAAGAACCGAATCGAAGCTCCGGGAAATAACAATGAAATAATCGTAATATCGAGTAATTTTGTTATTAATAGTAAATTAATTAATTGATTAATAAAAAAATTACATTAAAAAAAAAAAAACGTAAGATCGAGTATGTTATGTTTGTAACATACTCAAGAGTCAATCCCAGAATCCAATGCAAGATGGCGGCACGTTCTGATCCTGTCCCACAATTCTGTGCTGCACGAGTTTGTTCCCAGTTCTCCGTTGAATATCGGAAAGGCGTAATCACTGGTCATTTCTAATGCTATGATATTCTTACAAACCAGCAATAAACAAACAAACAGACACGTATGCGCTATCGTATCGATTCACTGTTTTTTTCTTCTTCTTCTTCTTCTTCTTCTTCTTCTTCTTTCTTTCCTTCTTTTTCGGTAGGAAAAGAAAGGTCGATCTTCAAAAAACGAACCCAAAATTATTTCAACCGCTTTTTTCCCAATCAGTCATGTCAGGACCGAAGGGAGTCATAAGAGATTGTTTTACATCGTATTTTTTATGTTAACTCGGGAAATTCTTGTTTAATTAATTCGCTGGTTTTAAAGGAGTCCACCATCTTCCACCATCTGTCCAAACAAAGTATATGAGCGCGTCTGAAATGAAGCTCTTCAACAATAACGGAGGGATAATCATGATTCGATTTCAACTTCAAATGAACCGCTCTTATATCAGGCCTGAAAAATCGCTGAACTGCAACACGAATTGTGAAATTTTGATAAAATTTAGAAAAATATTATTCAACATCAGCCTATTTTGCTCAAAACAAGGCAACTTCTCTTACCGCCTTGGCAGATGCGAAAATGATGAGTTGTCAACACGACAAGAGTAGTGATGAAGGTGAACTCAAAGAAACCTTTCATATTCATGCTGTGATCATGCAATTTCCTAAAATAAAAAAAAAAACGAAAAACATTTACATTTACATTTGCGAAGTGAAGTGATCAAGGACTAATCATGCAGGAGACGGGTCTTACTGTCAAACACATATGTCTATACCTATAAGTTACATGCTGTAGCGCCGTCAGTAAAAGTTGGGCAGAGATGTTGAATTGTCATGCGTTTTTGAAGGACATCTAGAATGTGATACTAATGCCACTAAATTATTGCAGTACAAAGTTGACGTCGAGTGAGTGTTGTAATGAACCGAGTTTCGTGTCAAAGGTATCCTGAGTACAAAATTAATGAAACTAAATCAAACCCCCCAAAATGCCACTAGAAGTTAGAGATAGAGATATGCTTTTTTTCATCTCTTACCGTTAAGATTCAAAATTTTAGTCTCGTTTCGTTCATCTTCCTTCTCTCCATTCCAAGCGCTGTTTGAAATTCACTGGTAAAACTGGAGAGCCAATTACTGATCTGCAAATATCTTATCGATCTTTGAACCAATCAGATTGCATTACGAAAACGAACTAGCCAATCAGCTGTCTTTTCCATTACTCATGCGAAACCATTCAAGTGTCCTCCCAATAACTCATCGTTAACGAGCTGCTCAGATTTTCTTTCTTTCTTTTCTTTTTTCTTTTTGAAAAAGCAATCTCACTCAAAAATAAAAACCTTCCTCATTTGTAAATGTAAAGTGCTCGCGAAACTACTACATTTCTGGCAAATTAAAATTGTTTTTACTTATGGAATTACAACGCTTTACTCCTTGAAAAAGTAAATGATTTTCTAAAAAAAGTGGCATCTTCGGTCCCTCCATTGAAACTAAGTCGTCACTGATATTTTCTGTTAAGATATTTTCTGCTCACGTACTATGGAATATTTACGGAATAGTCGAAGATAACATGGCAAACAAGTGCGGCTCATCCCACGCAAGGTGTAGTGATGTTAGCTTATTCATACACCCCGATTGCTCTCAACACTTTTGTTTCGAACAAGCTTTAAAATTTTCCTAGTGAGGCTTCATCATAGAATGATCAAAAGTGGAACAGCGAAACTATTTGTTGAATGGTAATTGTAATATCCTGTTTTTATTGTCTAATTTCAACGGTTTCTATTGAGTGGTTTCTACATTCGAGTTCTCTTCGCTGGTTCCTGTTCTATATCTTCTTCTAGTCTAGAGTGATTTCGTTTGAGTTCTTTTTCGCACATGGCGGGTTTCTATGGCAACTTCCAAATATGGGAATGTGCAATGGTAATAGACAGAAAATCTAACAGTAATTAATCATTCACCTCCATTCATTCCATCTGTTGCAAACTAATATTGGCACTAAGTTGTTCAGTTTGTCAGACACGAACGATTTAATAATCACTGAATTGTACGTTGGGTAATCACAAATCAAAATAGAAGGGAAAGAAAGAACAAACAAACATTCAAACAAAGGGAAAAATAGTAGCAATTCACCAATCGGCCAAAAAGTTCAAACATCGTTATCTTATTTCCATACAAATGTACAAACTATTGAACAAATTTTTAACTTAAGTTGTTTATTTGCCTCTTTCTATATAAGCGAAATCTCTGTTTAACCCTGATTTTAAATGTCCTTGCTGCTTTTAAGGATTGATTCATGTTGATAGTTTGTTCAAAAGTTAGTAAGTTCTTATGGCAATCCGGTAAACAGTGTCCGAACATTTTGGTGACTGACTACAAATTAGCACAAATTACACCACGTGACGGCTAGGAGCCAATCGGTGAATTAAGGTGACTGGCTACTATTGAATTTCACATTCAACTTTTTTTTAAAATAAGCGGAAATTTTATGATTTCAAATATGAACACAAAAATAGGGTGTCCCGAACTAGTTTTTGAGATAATCAAGTTTGAATGGATGGGTGTTTATAAGTTTTTGAAGCAAAAATCTCGTTAGCCGAAGTGAGTAGGAAAAAATTAAAGCTCAAAAGATAATAGATGTACTACAAAGACAATATTTGTACAGATGTTAACTGGTAGATAATTCTACAACATGAAATAAATAACTTTAAGATAAGGAGATGAAAATACCCGAATTTGGCAAACTTCGTTCAACCATTGCTCGGAAAAAGTCCCATCAAGTCGAACAGAAATTCGTACAAAACTTCATTTTTTCGTAAGTTCGAATATTTAACTTTTTTAAAAAATTTGATATAACAGAGTTTTAGGAGCTTTTTCAAATAAGCATATAAAAAGTTAGGGTCCCGTGCAAATTTGACGGTTTAGCCCTCTTGAAGTTCAAAACTAGTATGGTTATCTATTAAAATTTTGAAGGAAATTCCGCGGTTTTTGAGTCAAATTTTGTGCGCGCGCAGAAATCGTAGGCAGTCACCTTAAGAACTCAGACTCAATTAAAAGGGCGGAAAAACAAAGAAAAATGTAAAGGAAAGGAAAGACAGACAGGATATCTCTGGGTAGCTATTGACTGTTTGTGGAAGACAGTAAATCCAAAATTAAAGGAGATTTAACGTTTTATTCAAAGGATCTTGTTGATGGAGCTCTTTTAAACCTCATAATCTACAATAAACACCTCAGAAATTTCGTTATTAATAAAGGAACATTTATTTCTTTGATGTTTTCTTGTTGTGTTTCTTGGCAAAGCGAAGATTTCGTAAAAACTTAGGCTCGACCTGTTGAAGAAGAATTAAAAATATAAGTACAAATGTTCAATGTCAAAAGAAATAACTAGTATATATTGCATGTAATTTTGTCTACAAAAACATAAGGTAAAAAACGCCCTTTACAACTGCATTATAAGAAAATTCACAGATGCATTTCGGAGGGGGGGGAAGGGATACTTATATAGTGCATTTCACAACTGTCTCAATCACTTTTCAATCGCTTTTCATTGGAGGACTTTACAGGCTGCATATTAGAACACCATTGGCAGTTGCACAGCTTATAATCATAAGCTGTGTGGATAATTAGTATTAGTATGTTATGCCTTCAATTGGGGTAGGCTGTTGAACCAGAAGACAATCTCCTACTCTTATACAAATAGTTCAACAGGTTCTTTATGTCCCCCATATATAGGTTATATAAGGGATGGGAGACAGGGCCTATGGTTAACTGTCCTTATCCAAGAAGACCTGAAGGTCTAACCATTTGCAGATGTAATTACAAAGGCAGCACCTTCTCCTTAGGTATTTTAAGACTTGTCAGACTGGGCCTTGAACCCATGACCTCCTGTACAATAGACCAATGTTCTACCAACTGTGTGAATCAGGTAATCCAACAGATCTGTTCAAAATAGACCTTTTCGGCTTGGGCGTAATGTTTTCCCATTTCAGACCACGTGTCATACTCTTGGAAATAAGATTCTTTGTTTGAGGTACATCCATATTAATGTATCTTCTCAACCGTTACCATTAAACAAAGAAATAAAACCCAGGGGAATGACACATGGTCTGAAACGGGAAAACAAATATGCCCAAGCCGAAAAGGTCTATTAACCTTTGTTGCCCAGCCTGCACTTCCATTTAAGGGGAGAAGGGGTAGGGAGATAAAACTGCAGACTGCAAGCAACTTTCCTTGACTGAAACAATGTTTCTGCCTGATGAATCTCACATTTGAGCACTTCAGAATGAATTTAGCCAGGCATAAACAACGATTTTTAATTTCATGGGAATAAATTTGGCTGCTGTGTAAGAAATGTCTTTATTATATACCAAGTGTCAAAGTTCAATTTTCCTCAATTTCTATTGGTCAAGAGTGTATCATGTGAACGTAAAGAAATTCGACTGTCTCCCTGGCGACAAGTCTGGGAGGGCAATAATATGTTGTGGACCGGGAATAAC
>WUAP02131277.1:0-10175 GCA_015163945.2 Stichodactyla helianthus | reverse complement strand
AGAAACTGAAGAAAAAGAAACTGAAGAAAAAGAAACTGAAGAAAAAGAAACTGAAGAAAAAGAAACTGAAGAAAAAGAAACTGAAGAAAAAGTGGAAGAGAATGTGTTACAAGATGCAGAAGATGTGTCAGGAATGAAGAACTTGAACGTGTCCGAGGATGTTGATAACCAGGACTATTGGAATGATGGCTGGGGGGATACCAGCATTCTTTGTTCTCAAGAGAGTGTTATTGATGCTATAGAAGCAGATACAGAATCGTTATCCAGTGATGAGGAACAAACCAATGAAAATCAAGACCCTTTTACAAGTCCTGAGGTTGTGCAATTTATTAAGAATCTCGATACTTCTAATCGTTCTCCAGCTCAACCCATTCCCATCACCGAACCAATAGTGATCCAGCCCCATCTACCTACAGTCAACTCCCTTGTACCACGGCCTATGCCTCCTCCTACCCCTGAAAGCGCTGCTCCAAGAGTTTTCCAAGAAAAACCAGCAATTGTTGGCCTGGATCCCACTTTCAGGCCAGATGCCATGGTTGAAAAATTTTTGTCTTGGCGTGTGTCATGGCTTGATGCCCGTCGGGAAGATGTCGGAATATACTCAAATCTAGAAAGAATGGAGAAGCTTCCCAAGACCTTCGATTCTATGGCTTCATATTGTCGCAGTTTTGCACCGATTCTCGCAATTGAAGCATGGGAACAGGTGGGAAGACGCTTAGAACATACGCAGTTGTTAAAAAGTGTAGGATTAATTTTTCCTTCTATCCCCTTCTATTATTCCTTCCTTCGTTTCTTCCTCCGTTGTTTTCTTGTTTGTTTGCTTGTTTTCTGGCTTGCTTACAATGCCTGCTCGTTTGCTTGTTTACTTGTTTTTCTTGCTTGCCTGCTTGCTTGCTTGCTTATCTGCTTGCTTGTTCGCTTGCTTGTTTTTACGCTTGCTTGCTTGCCAGCTTGCCTTCTTAATTCTTTTCTTCCTTCCTTAGCATCCTTTACAGCTTTTTCCCCTCCTTCCTTCCTTCCTTTTCTTAACTTTGCTTATTTAGACCAGTTGTTCTTTTGACAATTGCACATTTCTTTTGCTAATTCTCTAAATTATCCTCCGTTTTAAGGAAATTACACCTGTTTTAACATAGAGATATGTTAAAACAGGTTTAATTTTGGTTTTCAATACCATTAAAATGTTTTTCTTTAATTGTAGGCCATCAAAGAGTGGAAAGAATGCACCAAGAAAATCATCAACACCTTTGTATTGAACGTTGTTCCAAGTCGTAGATACATGTTAATTACCGCCACAAAAAAGAGCGTTAAACAGACGGCGCTGATGAACCGCGATCTTCCTGAGGAAAGTCAGCTAGTTATCTTAAAATGTGAAGGCTTCAGAATATTTGGTATAGTGGATAAGGTTGAGCAAGAGGTGGTACGAGGAAGGGCCTCGTCGAGTAGTGATGGTGGCGGTGGGTATTGTACCATAATGTAAGGGTGAATTCCAAAAGTGTTGTCGTTGGCAAAGAAGATAGGTGATAGGAGATAGGCGATAGCTCATTCCAAAACCATCTTATGGACAAATGATGCGAATGACAAGAACTAAAAGTGCTAAAAAATGGCTTGTTTTGGCTGCCAACAGTACTGAATGTCTCAAGATTAACCTAATAGGACAATAAAATTACTTTTGGAGGGAATATTATTTATTTGCGCCGGCGTAGTGTCATTTGCGGCACTACAAGGACGCAAATAAACAATATGCCCGACAAAAGTCATTTTATTATCATTATCATTATTATCAATAAACAAGGCCAAACTATGAGTGGCTAAAATTCATTGGATGATCAACCAAAAACCAATCAGCAGTAGGGCCGATAATGCCATTATCAGCCCGCTCGAATCATTTGCGGCCCGCTGAGTGCGTGCTTCCAAGATGGCAGTTTTCTGTTTGGCCGCGTATATTGGTAATAATGACAGAATATTGTTATGTTTACTCAGGTCTTGGAATTGCCAATATTTTATCACTTATGTCGCTTGGCGATGATTACCTTTTCTAAATAGGTGTATACATGCCTAACGTTTATAGGGAAAAAATAAGGCACCTGTGGGAAATTGTACCTCAAATGAATTTGTGAGAAAGTGGACCAAGTCTAAATCTCTGTGGTACTCCAGTTGCAATGCTTGCGCGCGCAAGCTAGCAAACATAAATTATCAAAGAAATCTTACTCTTGTGGGTTCCGGGTGTAATTGTTTATTATACTTCTAAATTTCAGATGGACATAATGAAAAATCATTCGACGTGAGGTTTCTAATCCGTGTACTGCGGAAAACCAATTTTCGCCCTCCCGAGTCCTCAGAACTTGAGATAACAGTCGTCGCATCCCTTCTCACTACTTTAAGAAGATGGTGTGGATTAGTCAACTTCCATCAAAGCTTGTTAGCTAGAGACATACTGAGACCCAGAGGACCGACGTACTTCTGCTATGGCGAGATTCCCAAGCAAGTGAAGCCTTCCGAGGTTAGCAGGGTGGGCGTCTTTGTTTTCCCATTTCAGACCATGTGTCATTCCCTTGGGCTTTATTCTCGCAACGGTTGCGGTAACAAAATTGTGGGACACTTTTGATATGTTACACTAGGCAATGGCTAGTGCAACTTGTTTCGCAACAAAATTGCAAGACAATTTGCAAGGAAAATTGCCTAGTGTAACAGCACCTGTAGATTCTTAGGAGAGAATCGTTTTGTCCTTCAAGTTGGACTGAATCGTCGCAAGGCGTGTTGTCCAGTAAGAGATAGTGTTCTACACGACTTTAACAACCTTTTCTTAACCAAATAGTAAAAATTAATGTCATGTTTCTTTTATTTCTGAAGCTGTACAACGAGTCACAAGCCAAGGTCATCCACACGGCAGCAGACGCAGTGCACCAGGCCTACGCGTTACCTAGAATCTGCCTCGTACAGGGTCCCCCGGGCACCGGCAAGTCTCATACTATCGTTGGCATCGTCACAAGTATTTTAAATGTAAGGTCACGCAGACTTGGTATCATTCAGTAAAGATCCATACACACTAAGGGTTTTGCTCCAGGGGCAGGCTCCCGGGATATTTTGCACAAAAAGTACACACGATAAAGCATGCTGAGGGAGCTTGCTGCATGGTGTGGTCATGCTCACTGATAATAACCACCGCCACAACCTTTTTTACATGGAATCTTTGATACACACAAAGGGGAAAATTAAGAGTTTTTTTTTCGTCACTATAACTGCGAAAAACGCTTATAGACCTCTTTCTTAACGTTGCGCACTTATCCAAATTGACGAAATTTGAAGGGGCAAGATTCTAGAAGCGCGACGTTTGGGATAAGAATTGCTAAATAAATGTTGGAAGCTTTCAAATAAATATTAACGAAATTATTTTCCTCTTTAATAAAACCAAAACGTTTATCCAGAATTCCACCTCCACCTGTAATAAACAGACCCATGTACACCAATTCCCACTATGAAGAACAAAGCAAGAAAAACCTTCAAAGAAATGCTTTTCATTTTGGACCCGGAAGTCGTTTTTCGTTCGAATTACGTCACACTTAACAGCCCTATACGATTTGTTTGTCTTTCTTGGTTCCGATTTTGGATGCGCGCAGAGCCTTGAGAAAATTTGCGATGTTTTCTAGTGGAATATCCTATTATTTTGTACGGGTTGTGTCTTCATATCGCAAAAATTGTTGTGAATTCATTAGTCGAAGCCCAGGGAAATAAGAAAGCATACAACGTGAGACTATCGTATATTTAATTCTTACAGCAACAAGAAAGCAAACCCAGCTGGTAGAAACGCTGTAGCAACCACAGGGCTCAGAGGAAAAACGCTAGTGCGCTTGCGAATTACGTTATTTTTTCGTTTCTCCAACCGTTTGCTCTCTGGCAGCGCGACCTGATAACGGTCATTGAATGAACGCAACCTGAAAACTCCTAACAGCTCTAGCAGATGTTATTTTATTTTATTTGTAGTGCATTTCTATCATGTTGTACAGCGGAATTCGTAAACACTAATAGCGCGCGCAAAGTTTTGGGACGAATTTCTTAACGGAAAAAAAATAAATGCGCGCGCACTACTCACTTTCCTCTGAACCCTGTGTAGCAACGAGGAAATTTGAGCAAAGCGCGCGTAATTCGTAAGCTACACGTAATCAGCTATTTATGTACTGGTAAAAAGGCCACGCGCCCATTTTGTCATAGACGCACACCCGAGAGAAATATAAAGAGCAATTAATAAGCGTAAGTGGCAGAAGGCGTAGCTGAGTGCGACTCTAGTTTGTCAAGTGAGAGTTAAATACCGAGAACGAAGGCAATAAGCCATATACATCGTAGGCTCGAGGTATGTATAGGCTTATTGCCGACGTTCGAGGTATTTAAGTGTCTTATTTCATACTTGAGAAGGTTTTCACAATAGGGCAATTCTCGAGAGAAAACATTGCGATAATATTTGCATATTCATACATTGTCTTTTTCAGCAATAAGAGCATGCGTAGATGATAATTACGTCTTAGTGAATGCTTTGACTCGTCCCACACGGAGGAGTACCTTTAAATCTTAGCTTTTTTAAAAAGGGGTGCATTTTCAACCACCCAAGCTTTTCTCACGTCTTCGAGACCGGATAAAAAAGTTTCTCTCACAAACAACCTTATCGTTCATTATTTATAGCATCCTAAAGCCCAAGAGACATCCCAAGGAGCATCAGAGCTGTTCTCTGACAAACCAAAAATCCTGTTATGTGCTCCGTCAAACGAAGCCATTGACGAACTGATTAGAAAATTTATCCAAGCAAAACCAAGAAGAAAGAACGTTGACTCGAACAAAGAAAACAGGCGTGCTACAGAAAGGGAACGAAATGCCAGAGGTAATACAAGCAACAACGAAATAATAAATATAACATCAATAGGCCATTTACGAACGGATAACGTGACCATAATCCTTAAATCACGCACTAGTGTCAAAATGAACTCCAGAAATGGAAAGAGCATCTCGATATTAGTAGGAAGGTGAAGTTTCAGCTCAAAATGTTTGACACAGGAGAAAAGGCATGATATATAAAATTAAATGTTTTCTAAGAGTTTGTATGGGAATATTTCCTGCCATTTTTCCTGTGTCAAACATTTTGAACTGAAACTTCACCTTCCTACTAATATCGAGTTGCTCTTTCTGCATAACCTCCTTTCATCATCCTGCAGTAGTTCTCAACCCCCACCCCTCCCTCTCTCCCCTCATACATACAAAAAAACTTGAACTTTCAAAGAAGTAAAATAAAGAGAAATCCAAGACGATGAACCTGTAACTTTAATACCGTTTCGGCCATTCGGTTTTCATCAGCAAAACTGAAATAATTAGCGCGCAACACAACATCTAAACAAATATGAAATGACGAAGAAAACAAAGAAAGATAAACAGCGCGTGCTAAAAATAAAACGCGCACGCTAAAACCAGAAATGTAGAGAACACAAGTTCTCTATAAGTAAAAAGCTGAGTGCACCAATATGCTTTCCTATTAAGTAATGATCCACGTAAGAACTAGGGACCTCTATTCTGTGGCGATTTCAACTTCCCCATGTAGAAATGTCTTGGTTTTCAGACTAATAATAAATCGACCTATACATAACATATTTTCAAAATAAATTGTGTAAAAGTTCTGTTTTAAAGCAAAGTTTCTTTTGTACTACAAGATTTCGTCCAATCAAAGGGGATCAAAACAATAGCCAAGAAACGCTTTCAATTTGCCATGTTCCCCACATAGAATTTCCACGTTTCTTAAAGTAAGGAAGGCATTCATGTAAAGAAAATCAGACATTGCATAAAATCGAAAAATATATGTTCCCTTGTAAAGTTATGGCAGATTTTCATGTTTTAGCCAATGAGGTGGATGGTTTAAACAATATCACAATTAACACCTTTCTGCATTTCCTGCCGAAAGCTACCCTATTTCTTACTCGTACCCTTACTTAAGTAAAACGTCTTCTATATTTTCTAAACTAGTGATAGATTCTATACACAAAACTAAAAACGAGACTGTTTCAGGCAGTATGAATAACAACCGTGCGCGCCGCGTCTTGGAAAAAGTCTATTCTTAGATCTGTTTCGCCGCTCTGCAATCCTCTTTTTGTGTCTTCTATGTATGTCATAACCAAAAAAAAAATCGTAAGCAAACTACGTAAAATTAACGATTAGTTTTAATTGTGTTTGCTTTTTCGAAGTTGCATTTCAAAATTTTACTCGGTTACACGATTAAGTATTGCTAACATATAATTTGATAGGAAAAGAGGTAAAAAAACTTCTTCAATAAGTTTCTTTTCATTATATTTCTTAAGGTGAACGTTTCGTTAATTGCGGCAGTTTTTGCTTGGTTCGTGTGGGACGCAAGTCCAAGATTAGCGATTCTATTAAAAACATGAGTCTTGAAGGTATGACACGGCGCGAGATGGAGAAACAAAACGCTGGACAAGACGTAAACACTGCTAGCAATATCAAGGATCAGTTAAAACTATTGGAGAAAAGAATAGACGCAGTCGAAAGGTCCAAGTATATTCTGATGAAAGAAGAAACGGCTACTGCTACTGAAGAGAACGTGAAGGAAACCAAGGTATGAAAGGTTGCGGTACTGACTTACAGAACGTACATAGTGCGGTATGCAGTAACACTGAAATGGCTTCCCATAAGAATGGTTATCGTATGAGTGGGAAACGTACGGTTCTGACTTACAGCACGTACATAGTGCGGTATGCAGTAACACTGAAATGGCTTCCCATAAGAATGGTTATCGTATGAGTGGGAAACGTACGGTACTGACTTACAGCACGTACACGGTACAGTATGCAGTAACACTGAAATGGCTTCCCATAAGAATGGTTATCGTATGAGTGGGAAACGTACGGTTCTGACTTACAGCACGTACATAGTGCGGTATGCAGTAACACTGAAATGGCTTCCCATAAGAATAGTTATCGTATGAGTGGGAAACGTACGATACTGACTTACAGTACGTACACGGTACGGTATGCAGTAACACTCAAATGGCTTCCCATAAGAATGGTTATGGTATGAGTGGGCAACGCACCATACTGACTTACAGCACGTACACGGTGCAGGAACACTGAAATGGCTTCTCATAAGAATGATTATCCGGTGAGTGGGAAACGTACGGCTGACTTACAGCACGTACACGGTACGACATGCAGCGACACTGAAATGGTTTCATTACGGGCGATTTTTCCTGCAATAGGTTTTTTCCCCTACATTTTTGCTTATTTTCTCATTATCTTTATATGTTCTTTTTAGCTGCAAGAATTTGAAAGGGAAAAAACTAACCTAATCCAACAGAAAAAAGACCTTGAACGATATTACCGCACCCAAAGAGAAAAAGAGTTTAAACAGAAAAGAATGGAATCACACATAAGAAAGGACATTTTGAATTCCGCTGACATTATTTGTACCACTCTCAGTGGAAGCGGAAGTACGTCACTACTTAATGACATGCGAGGAACCAATGGGTAAGGACAATACAGGGTTACCAGCAACCTTTTTTTGCAACACAACCAGCAATAGCTGTTTTTATACTTCAGCAAGGCAGCCCTACGTAGATCTGACTTGCTGAGCCATAATTTCAGCTGTTATTCAAGAACAACGAACTAAGGATTTGAGTATTCTGACCAGCGGTAGACCAAAAAGTCACATTTCATTGGCTACAAGCACATCGCCATTGCCAGTCGTTGCAGTCGTGTGCACACGAGATTTGTTACGTGCAACGCTGCAAGGGTGGTCAAACGATGAAATTTATTGCGTGCAACCGTTGCAGAAGTGGTCACATTTCGCGTAGTAGTTGCACCGTGTACCTGGGATTTAACAGACTTAGTAACAATTACACCTTTTTCTTTTACAGGAAGAAAATCCCTTTCTCTTGTGTCATCGTAGACGAGGTTTGTGCAACAATAGCAAGCATTCGTTATTTAGTAGTTTGAAAAATAAGGCATATTTTAAGATGCTGCCATAGTTTGCTGGCTTGTAACATATATGTATATATACCAATATAGTATACCAATATATTTAACAATTATTCCACGAAATCGAGTCGTACATGAGCTCATAGCCGACGAGGTGCGCAGCGCCTCGTCGGCTATTATCCATGTACGACGAGATTGAGTGGAATAATTGTTTTATTATATCCACATCCACTGGATTGTGAGAAATGCAGATTTTAATTATTTTCAAGTTTAAAAAGTGAATTAACGTCGGCGAAACGCTCCGCCATTTTGTTTACTTCTCTACTCACGGGATATGAGCTGATATCCTAGTAGTAGAGGAACGAATCAGAGCGTGCGATTGCTCATATCCAGTGGATGTGGATATAATAATATACCAATATACTATACCAATATACTATACCAATATATATATACTGCGATTTGCAAAAACTTTGACCTTCTTGGCAAAAACTAAACATATAAAAATGGGTAAGAAATTATGGGATAGCTTCAATGATATTTTTCTTAGTAGTCTACCATCAAGGGTATTTGAAAAAAAATATCAGCTTGGTTATCCAATAATTTCTTAGATATATTTGATATATATTTCTTTTTGCCAAGAAGGTCAAAGTTTTTGCAATTTGCAGTATACAGCTTTTTGCAAAAATTATGGCCGCTTTCAATATATATACATATATATCAAATAAATATTAGAATATATGGTTTGGCTTCACTGATATTTTTTCCTAGTAGTTTACCATCAAGACTACTGGATGAGAATATCAGCCAAGCCGAAGCACATATTCCAATATTTATTTGATATATATGTATATATATTGAAAGCGCTCATAATTTTTGCAAAACGCTGTATACATATATATATACATACACAGGGGAAAGAATACTAGTTGTAATTTTCCTCTGATACACTGTCTCGACAAACTGCGTAAAAAGCTATGGCAAGCCTGTGCGCGTGCTCGATAAAGAATATTTCCATTCCTATTTTTTCATCCGCCTTCCCAAAGTTACACTCTATGATTCTTTAAAATTTGCCGCTTGCGGGCGAAGGCAGGGTGCAAAAATATTTACTGTGTGTAAAAAGGAACAAGAAAATTCAATTTTTGGATCTTTGCCTTAGTGAAAATACCATTGTAATTCTTCTTCAGCAGTTTAGTTTGATTTGCCAAAACGCTGCTTTGTTTTTGGTGCTTTTTCCAAGTTCCCTTTTTGTAACTTGTCCCTTGACCTCGCTTGGATAGGTCTTAACGACGTCTTGAAGCATATAGAATCGATCAAAAGAATTTCTCCAAACCTGTAACAAAGCTGACAGTATCTTTTCTCATTGACAGGCATGTCAGTGCTGTGAGCTGGATGTTCTTATTCCTCTCCAGTATCACTCCACGAAGTTGATTCTTGTTGGTGACCCAGAACAGCTGTCAGCAACAGTCATATCTCGAGTAAGCCCATGTACAACCAAACTGTGATTGGACCATTGAGTTTGATCATCCCTCTTATAACATAGCTGAAGAAAAAAATTCGTTGGTATATGAATAAATGGTCTTTGTGATTCTAGCGAAAATCTCAATACATCGCGCGCGCTTCTTGTCATGTCAGCGTGCAGTCCACTGCAGTCCATTATTGATGAACGTTTGCGCGCGCTAATAGGGCGTTTGGCATGATGGAGGAATATACTAACACCACTAGAACGCTTTGACTAGCTTATATTGTCAGAAAAATTTTACAGATTGTCTCTTTATCTGCGGGAGAGAAGAATCTAAATAACAAAGCATTATGACAAAGCGTTCTGGTAGTGGTAGTAATGACGCAATCATGAAAACGTCCTATCATCCAATCAGAGCGCAATAGAAAAGTTTCAACTGTGCTCCCTTCAGTTAAAGAAGCTCACAGGAAGTCATGAAAGCATGAAATAGAGTGTAGGGAGAAACACGAGTCCCAGGAGATTCTTCCTGATTGATTTCGACACTTCGTAAGTGCTTCTATAACTGAACAGAGCACACTTGAAACGGTCCTTTTCTATAATCTAAAAATGAAAGACGTTTTAACTTTTCTCGGAGCGCTTTTCTTCGCTGAATGATGATCGTCGCAGTGAAATATCTTCAATCTAAGCGATTGAAATAAATGAATATACCCGAAAAAATTTCGGGCTTCAACGGGATTCGAACCCATGACCTC
>WUAP02131266.1:0-13817 GCA_015163945.2 Stichodactyla helianthus | reverse complement strand
CGAAACTCAGAGTTGCAGTGAATCATGTGTATTTTCATTTAGTAACCCAAGTCTATATATATATATATATATATATATACATATACACACACAATGTAGAAAAGTAGTTGGAACACCAACAACCATGCCACTAGCGAGTAGTATCAAAATGATACTCAACGCTGATGCCAAGAAGAAGTAGATGCTGTAGTATTAATAAGTTGACATCCTGCGAACTACTTGCTGGTGAAAAATTCTTTAATAAGTATACCTTTCGGCCTTATCGGCCTTCTTCAGTACAGCTATTTACAAGAATTGGAGTAGGTCTTAGAGTAGTATTTGGTTAGGTATATGTATATATATATATATATATATATACCTAACCAAATCAATTCTGCAATTTTGAGTATATATATATGTCTTTTGTTCTCGAGAGACAAAACAATCGAGAAGCAAAAGACATATATATATCCAAAGTTGCAGAATTTATTTGGTTAGGCATATATATATATATAAACTTGAATAATAATAATAATTATAATAATAATAACTTTATTTCTATAGTATAGTATAGTATAGTATTTTTATTTCTATAGTATTTCTTTATTTCTATATATATTTATATGAAAGGTGTATATATATATATATATATATATATATCGTTCGCTTCCTTTTCATGACAGATGTCGAAAATTAAATTTAGATGCATTGGAATACTGACTTAATCACATGAATTATGTCTTAAAAACACGTTTTTTCCTCACGTGGCCGTCTTGTCGTACCCGAAGATACAACTTAAAACCACTACATTTCAAGAAGCTCCTTAGCTTTGCCCTCATTGATTTTTCTTTTCGAATGAATTTGATTGTAGCAAATTATATGTTTGCCTAACGTCTGTAAAATCAAATCAACCATAAGACCGAAATAATGAATAATTTAATGATACATATATACCGTCTAGCTTACGCGCGGGTGGCAATATTCACAAACTACAATCAGAATGAATCCTCTAGAAAATGATATTACACTTGGCGTGAAATGTATCTTGAGTCTATAGATCTGTAGGACAACGGTTACATTGTTGATAGTGAAAAAGAAATGTAGAAGATTCCATGTATGGAAAATTCTAGCTGCTTAGGGCCTTCATGATATCTTTTCAGATGCTAATTACCTACTTTAGTTTTCTGAATACCTGCCTAAAATTGTGAAGCATTGCGCCACAGTAATTGGGAGATTCTCTTCAGATATAGTTTTTTTAATTTTCTTCGACACAGTAATCCATTTGGATTTCATTTTCTTTCGTTAATTTTGATTTCTTTGGCGTCACCTCCTGGCTAGATTTCTGTCGGAATAATTTTTAAACTAGGTTCCATCCAAACAGATAGTAAGATAAGATAGAATTTGAAATTCATTGCTAGATCGATTGAAATAACTGAAGAACGCTTAAAAGATAATGAAATATGAAAATAGAAAACTCAAAGGTTTGCTATTTTTTCCCCTGCATCACAATTACCAAAGGAATCGTAAATTTTCTCAAAATGTTAGATAGAAATAATTCCTCAACCGTTATTGTTAGCGTGTAAAGATTAAGTCCCTGGATAAAACAAATTAACACATTAGTCGCCATAAAATGAAGTTAATAACGCACAAAGTAAAGAGAGTTTAGGGAATAAAGGATGCAGAATAGATCCTATGGCGAATTCTGCCCGGGAAGTACTCAAGTTTCCTGTTAACATTTTATTGCTAATCTATCTTCATTACGAGTCATTATATTTCAAAACTAGTGCAATTAAACTGGGTTTTATAACTATTTTCCTTTTTTGTACACTTAAAATTCGAAATTTGGAGTAATTAAGTAAGGTATGGACGTAGTATATGATAGAAAAAATAAAGCTATTGAAAATATAGTGTCAAAACAGATAATAATAAAAATAGTTGCAAACTTACCATAAGAAAGGGATAAAAATCCTTCACATTCGATAGATCCCAAACGACAGATAAAGCTTTCAATTTGTTAACTTATCCGTCTTATGCCTTCTTTTGGACCCTATTGTGTTTGTAAAGCAAGACTTTTGGTTCACAAGGAAGCTTAGTGTGTTTGAATGACATTCCACTGTAAAAATAGAACCAAGTTTCCTACACTGTGGCGAACTACTTGTTCTGGCGCGAGGGTTCAGTTGTTTTCACACCGAGCAACTAGATTTATGGATGGGTTCCAAGCCGCTAGATACAAATATAAATTAACCTAATAATTAAACCGTAAGGAGATCTTAGTATTAATAGTATGAAAAACACTGGTATTGGCTTAAAGTCGAGTCATTTTGACATCAAGTTGAGGACAGACTTGTAAACAATGCAAAAAAACTTGGGTTTCAAAACAATCAGTAAACTCGCCACCACTGTGAAATGAAAACCTTAACACACCGAGCGAGAAGTTTGTCCTAGTGATATTAATACACTGATTTTTTTTGTTTAAGCTGCTGAAATCATAAAAAGCTTGATAGTTATTGGCTAACTCAGGATAAAACAGCTATTTGTAAAGATATAGTGGTTAAAATAGTGGGTGGTGGCGTGTAGTGCTTACCCACCATGGTTGATGACGACCAACGGGATTCTTCGATAGTTTAAGACCTTGTCAAAATAACAATTCTTGCCTGCTGGGCTCTGTTTTCCCGACGTTTAGGTATTTAATTAGATAACACTTGTCATTAAAGAAGAAATCCTGACTAAATCTTGAAATAACTGTGAATTGTTTTCAACAATTTTGAACCAATGTTCCTCGAGTTATGACATAAGCGCGTCGCACGTGTAACTACGAAGTAAAAAAAGTAGATACTGAAAAATCACGGTAGCTTTAATTAAAGGACACAAATTTTAACAACCCATTTAAAAAGTTAAAGAAAATATATATCATTTCTATCAAAATGTTTAGAAAATTGGAACCACAAAAAAATGCCGATTAGTTCTGGCATATAAGAAACAAAGAAGACAAAGAAGAAGAAAACAACTTTATGGAGTCACGAAGGGACTATAACTCATCCAAAATTAATCATTACTTTGGCATTAATCCTAGGCATTGGGGTTTTAATATGCTAATAATAGGGAAAAAATGTCTAAATCGTAACAGAAATTCCTTCTTTGTAGAAAGGGGTTTCATTTTCTGGTATTAAAGAGTTTCTGTGGGTCATCTTACAGAATCACTGTCATCCACATTGTGCACCTATCACTGTTTACGTACCTTCGATTTGATTAAAATGTTTATAAAAACTGTGTTTTAAAAGATAAACTGACAATGTATGAATATATTCGGATGGGTGTAAATGCCCCAGCATGAAAAACAAGATCGATGGAAATGGATTCAAAGCTTTACTTCCACAGCCGCCATTTTGCCTGGCAGAGAAAATGGCGGATTGGTTCTCATGGCGCGAAATGCATTATGGATAACAAGGATTCTTTAAACTTGATTTGGTACATTAAGATTAATGCAAGTGCGGATCAAAGGAGCACGAAAGAATGCAATTTTTGGCGATCTTATTGAAATATTTCAATTAACGGTCGCCACTGATTCGTTTTTCCGCTTTCTGATTGGCTATATTTTCTATGATGTGGGATAAACTGTAATAGGTCACTTCCGAGATATGTTTCGCTTGTCAAGTACAAAGGTTTGAGTGTGAGGCTCCGTGCTAAATGCTCAGTGATTCGTGACAACTGAAATGAATAAATTTAATTTAGCACGGAGCCTCGTACTGAAACCTTTGTGCGTAACAAGCAAAGCATATCTCGGAAGTCGCCTATTCATCACTTGTGGTCATAATTATGTAAGGGAAGGAATAATCCGGCCAATTTTGAATATTTTAAATCGAATAATAAGAGTGAACCTAAGGATCGTACAGTGGACCTCCCGCTTACCAGGCAATATATAACCCAGTAGCCACTAAACTACGCTACACTTGTTTCAGTAAATTGTCCATATGTGGCTAAAAGGCCCAGAGATACGTCATCCGACACAAAATTCAAAATCAATCGTATATTGGCTTTTTTTATGTACCGATTATAACAGAGATTGATTGTATTTAAAATGGCCTGAGGATCCTTACACGCTAGAGAGAGTCATTACAGCAATATAATGACCTGAAGTTTTAGAGCTATTAGAGAATTCCATCAATACTGGCTTTACTTTTAATATGGTAAAATTCAAATTCCAAGCACAGCATGTCGATTGACGTTTTCGTTCGGTGTTCATGGTTATGGAAAAGGAAAGGCGGTCAGCTATGGTAATTAAAGTGATGATCAGTCAGTTTTTTTTTTTTTTTTTTTTTGCAAATGTTGAACTAAACAAGATGCAGGAGTGGATCCAGGAGTTTTGAAAGGGGGGAGGGGAGGGGGTCAAACAAGGGAGTGGGACGTTTTCACGACCACTCATTTCTATCCTCCCCTCTGATTACACATTAAAAATTTCTAAAGATTCTTACTGTCATCGTACTTGTACGTAATCGAATGACGATTAAAAACATTCTTTTCTTTCGTACAAAATTTACTTCAAACCTGTGGTTAAACTAAATTCTAGGATCAAACAATCTTTTTAACCTCATGTATGACAGGGGGTCCGGACTCCCCAGACCCTCCCCCTGGATCCGCCCTTGAGATGTCTTAGTATCGTCGTACTACCGAACAGGATGATAGGAGCATGAAATATTTATTAGTTGTTCACGAGTGTCATTGTAGCTGATCATGTGTTCTGGGCTTGTTGTAGCTGTTGTTGATGTTGTATCCTTGCGGTTGTTACTGCTGCTACTGCTGTTCTCGTCGTAAGCCAGTGTTGTTACTAAACTGCTGCTCGGCTTTCCTTAATTGCTGCTGTTACCGCTGCTACTGTATTTCCTTTCAGTCCTTGTCGCTGTAGTTTCTAAGTTGGTGATTATATTGTCGTTATTGTGAGTTGTTGCTGCAGCTGTTGGTAGTTGCAGTTATTCGGTTTGTTGCTGTCATTCATGGTTACCGTTGTCACTTGTTGTGTTCAGTAATAGGCCATTTGCATGATGGCGTAATTTACTACCAAGACCAGAATGCTTTGAGTGGCTTCTATTGTCATGCAAATTTTACCAATGGTCTCTTTATTTCCAGTAGAGTAGAAAAATCTGAATAACAAAGCATTTTGACAAAGCATTCTGGTAGTAATAAATAGAAATAGAAATAGTGCGGAGACAAGGAACTCAGAAAAAATCTGAGTTCCAGATGGGAATCGAACCCACGACAGTGGTAGTAAAATGACGCTATCATGAAAAATAATGGCCTATTGTCGTAATTATAAGTTCTGCTACAGTCGCTGCTGCTGCTTCCAAAATCAGAGAACTATTCAAATATAAGATACAAATTTATCGAAATCTTTCGACTTCGACTTTAAGGAACCTTGTCGCGCAATGGAAGCCCGGCCGTTTTAAAAATCTTTGGTCAGTAACAGTACCTCACGTCTGTCACTAAACTTTCAAAGATAAAAATCCTTATGGTCTTATTAGCAGGAACTTGATATATACTTTAATGTCTAAACTTAAAATTGTCGTGTTATTTATTAAAAAATCTTATCATAAAAAAAGATTTGCCAGATACATTTCCTACCTTTAAAGACTTAAATTACTCCTTATCGCGTTCATTATCAGCCGGATCGACTTGCGCTTATGACTAAATGATAGTCTGTTGTCTGCCTTTACTGACTCACTTACCAGAAACAGACCTTGCTTAGCATATTACAAGAGAAGAAAGATAAAAGCTGGCTTAGTAGTTCTTTATCTGGTGATAACAAGTCTATTAGTCTATTTTATTCATTGTGTTCCGAATTATGTAATGCCCTTTTAACTTTTCCATTTTTTTCCTTTTTCAATTACTTTTCTTTTCTTTTTGCTCATGTAATTCACCACTTATCATACGCACACCAAGAAATTATAAAGTCATACGATAATTTTCATCAACCTGCGGATCCAGACTTGGCTACGCCTCATGAGTCCACACTACTGAGACGATGTGGTGACGAAATTTATCATCAATAAGAGAATATACACATAAAAATCAGACGTTAATTTCTTAACTTTATACTTTTCGTCGGCAACGACGAGTCTTTCAGAAAAGTGTGACGTAGTTCTAAGAAAAGAAAACTTCCTGACCAGGGCCTATTTGCTGTCCAAAGTCTGATTATTGCTAATCCAAGCAAAATTACCTTATGTAATGTCTTCATATAAGATTTAATCCAGCTAGGAAAACCATTAATGTGGCTTTGAACAACTTGGTACAGGGTTGCTGTCAGAAACAAGAGGCGACATAGTATTAACTAACTACGCCGACTCGGTTGATAAGAGGTTTGCTATTTTTATCGTATTTTATAAACGGTCGGAATCTGGACGTTATCGACCGGGTGGATTACAGGAAATTAATCGACCGACTAAGGAAGGTCTCAGCCAATCAGCGCACGCTATTTTACCGGAAGTAGTTTGTGCTATATAATAAACTTAATAGCACTTTCCATGGATGACGTCAAAATGATCGCTCGCTGTGCATTGTGGGATTAAAATGCGGACAAAAAAACGACTCTTTTGAGATTTTTTAAAGGTTCGTGAAGTTCAAATGATGTCAACGCTTGAATTCTCATGTCCTAATCTTTGCCAGTTCGCTCTTCCAAAGAATCATGCAATCGTGAATCCTCCCAGGCTTCGGAAAGGGAATAAACGTCAGCCATTTTCTCTGAATATTGTGAATCTGAAATACATTCTCCCCAACAACAGTCTTTGCTTGTTACTACCCCATATCCTCATAAAAGAGGTACTCTAAATCAGATTGTATCTGCTTCTCCGCATATCCTAGGCTTCTGTTTACGAAATTTGTCCGCATTTCAATCCCATAAAGCTGTGCGATAGATCTATTTTTAGTAACTGTGGAAAGTGCTTTTACTTTCTTGTCCTTGATAAAGCGAAAAAAGCTCTTATGATTCAATTAACTCGGCCTGAGCTCATCTAAAAAAACATTACTCTCTCTAAACTTGAGCTCTCATTCTTTCCATTAAAGGAACAAAAACTAATAATCTTAAGAGAAGATTCTCGAGGTTAATAAACAAATCATACGGAAAAATCCATGCGCCATTTTTGCGTGAATGTAAGTCACTTATTTTGTATGTCATTTTTAATCGCCTACTATAAAAAGTTTTTTTTTCCCCTTGAGGTGCGAAAATCATGTTCCTTCTTGACTTAGTACTTATAAAAAAGGGTGCAAAAAACAGAAATATATTCAATTGTCGATTGTACAATTTTATGCTACCACTTTCTCTTTCAATCTCTTTTTCTTTTCTTTTCCTTTTGCCAATTATTATCTAAACTGAGACTCAAAAAACATTTTTCTTCTTTGCGAATAAAACGCAAAAGAAGCTAATATATAGTATCATTGATTCAAGTAAAGCCATGGCTCATTCAGAATTGGATTTTGGCTCAATACAAACCGGCTGGCAAAGTTGTGGTATAGCTGGCTTTATAAGCTTTGAAAGGAAATGAAATTTGGTTGTTATCGATAATAATCATTTACATTGTATTTAAGTTTCTATTGAAAATTGAAAGAATACACAGAGCTTCACAAAAGACTGTAGGTAAAATCGAATGGGATTAAGGGATAAAATAGAAAATAAATTGAAATGAAAACATGTGGTTTTTAGGTGAAAATATGCTGACAGAGTGAGTATGAAGTTATTACTCTTAGCGCTTGTTAAGACAAAACTCACCAGGGATTACATGGATTTGGACGGCTAATTTCCCACTTCACGCCTTTTCTTTTAGTTCATAGCAGTAATGTATTTGTTGATCTTGTAGTTTACTTGTAGTTTACTTACCGGTGATTTCAGATTTATTAATCTTCAAAATGAAAATTTCATTCACAATAATTAGCGTCATGACAGCTAGGGAGTTCAAATTCTCTCCTTGATGGCTCATTGCTGGTAACAAAATTCTTTGAACTCAAAACCACTAGATAAGCCCACAAATTTTAATTTAAGAACAGCGAGTTTAGAACCACAGTTCAAGATAATTTTCTCTTAAGACTGATTCTCGAGAACACGTTATCGATAAAGCGTACAGTACGAGGTTTTTAACAGCAGAACTCACCCATATCGATGCTTTGTCTCCCTTTAAATGTGTGGAAGATAGTCGAGCAAAGCAGCTGAAAATACCTTTAAAATACTGTTTAGGAGATGTGTTTGTTTATAATTATACTGTAACAGAAATAGTCTTTTCTTATGCAGGAGTGTGCATGAAATGCTTGCGGATGACCTTCCCAAGCCAACATTCCTTTACCCTAGGCGAATCTAGTAGGCTTTGACGATCACGACGGCTAAATAGTACAGATAAAACATCCATTTCCGCCATGATAATTGATTTTTCCTGACATTTTAGGTAATATTCACAACATCAAACTTCAAACTATAATTTATCCGGAAAGGCCTCAAATTGCCCAAAGCGACAACCGTATTTCAACTCTAACTAAAGACTGCCTGACTAATAAGTAAGCGTTTTGAACAACATGAACAGAAGTACAAGCGTCCTTTTGATCAGTGTTTTGAAAAAGTCTATTATGGTTTACACCTACCTCACGTAAAGCTGTACAGAATTCAAACGCTAGTTGAAAGCATTGTACACCAAACCTGGAAAGCATAGACCCAAGAAGACACTGATCTAATCGTCTTCTGGCGAATCCATTTCGACATAAATCTGGTGTTCAGAGTTTATGGTTATTTTTCGTGTAACCAGACATCGAATGTTTTGAGAAGTCGCATTCAGATTTGAGAACGCGTTGATAATTATATAAACATGACATCAGATGAGCGTCAGCAACTAGTATAGCCAGACATAGTTTGGTTTTTTAAAATAATGAGAATTCCCAAGAGAAACAAGAGTTAACTAATTCCGTGAAAGGTGCTATAAAAGAAGCCAATTAGATCGCAGAGTGGTTTGTTAGGAAACAATGAGGGTTTTAATGGCCGACGCTTTGATTTTTAGCAATGCGTTAATACTATGTTTATTTGAATAGACCAATGTCACAAAATTAAAAAAAAAAAAAAAAAAAAGGATATACGTCGCCCTTACGATAATGCGATAACTCTTTTATATACACTGGACTTACAATCAACAATGTCATATGGCACACGATGTGTCAAAACCCCCTCTCAAGTCTGTATCTCTTGTTGGTTTTTATGTTCAACATTACTAATCATATTCATCCAATCATTAACTTTTCCAGCCAGTCCAGCTGACGTAGGTTTCAAAAACTAGTTTACGGATATGAAAACGGAACAACAAGGAGATCATATGTCGGCTCGTCTCTTCGTTTTACCTCGACAATAATAAGAAAACAACAATATTCATTAAAAGTCTAAGATAAATGACCTCAAGGCTCTTGTTTGCCGAACATATTCTGTGACTATTTTCACTAGAGAAGAAACCCGATTTACCCTCTGTGGTTAAATTGATGTACATTGTTCAATAATAGAAAAAAGTTCTAAACACGCAATACACACAAATATGGAACTGTGGTTGTATATCTTTTGCCAAAAATTGTTTGTTTGTTTATTTGTTTGCTTGGCGTCTTATTTGTCAGCACGTCAGCTTGTTCCTCCTATTCGTCTGTTTTTATTTATTTTTTGTTGTTCGCTTGTTTGCTTGTTTATTTGTTTGTTTATTTGTTTGTTTGTTTGTTACCTTATCTGTCTGTTTGTCTGTCTGTCTATCTGTCCGTCTGTCTGTCTGTCCGTCTGTCCCTCTGTCCCTCTGTCCCTCTGTCCGTCCGTCTGTCTGTCTGTCTGTCTGTCTGTCTGTCTGTCTGTCTGTCTGTCTGTCTGTTTGTTTGTTCGTTCGTTGGTTTGCTTTTTACATTGTTTGTCCGTCTGTTTGCTTGTTTGTTTTCCCAATACAGGTCACGTGTCATTCCTTTGGGACTTTTTCCTTTGTTTAAATTGATTGGTGGGTTGGTTGGTTGGTTGGTTGGTTTGCTTGTTTGCTTGCTTGTCTGTTTGTCTGTTCGTTGTTTCGTTGTTTCGTTGTTTCGTTTGTTTGTTTGTTTTGTTTTTATCAATACCACGGAATCCCTAAGATTAAAAACAAACAAACAAATAAACAACAACAACAACTTAGCCTATGCAGATAATAGTGAGCTGCAGGCAGTTCCATACAGTCACACTCGCGCGTCTGCACATGCCTATAAGCTGCCAAAAATTAGGCGTTATTATTATAAGTATTCCTTTTTCCCGAGAACTCTACTAGAATGGAACAAAAATGCCCAGCCAAGTAGCATTATGCAAATCCTTATTTTTCTTTTAAGGAGTCTATTGCCATGATCTATTAGTTTTATTGACTAATTCATTTGTCTCATCCATTGTTTTCCCCTTATTCATTGCTTTTGTTTCTATACTTCCATTCAAATATTTATTTATTATTATTATTCTAAGTGCAGTCTAAAATATTCAAGGTTGAATGTAGACTTATATGGTAAATAAATAAATATATAAGTAAATAAACCCTGAAATATTTGGGAAGATAAAATCTTGTTACGTAAAAAGTTGAAATTGATAAACTTAAAGTTCGGAACTTTAAAGCAGACAACATTAGATGTTTTTCACTTATCCAAAAAAAATTACAATTCAGAAGACAAATTGACAATTTTACTGCATACTGACTGGTTTAATTCTAATTCCAGCGTCTCTTCAAGGGTTTCGTCTTTTAGCCATGGAAGCGTCGTACAAATTTCACAAATGAGCGGTCGTTTTTTTAAAGTACTTAAGTGCAATCATTAATCTCTCTGTGTCGTAGTGGGAAAGAGTGCAGAGTAGGCTTTTCGCACGAATTCAGTATTACCTTAGTTTTTATTCAAACCTATTTTAAAATTCTGTTGAAAATTCAGATGACAGGTCCACGAATTCGGTCGCAATTATGTAATGTGTAAAAATATCTATACTTCAAAGGTTAAGTGTCCTTCTGTTAATGGGGCTTCCTTGATTGATCGACGGTCTGTCTCAATTGCCTTTTACTGCGAAAATCGTTGCATCGCGACCCGTATTATCGTATCTTCGGTTGGGTTTTTGTGCTTTTCTGATCTGTCAATCATCTTCGGAGGCGGGAGTTATGCGAATCCGTGAAAATCATTGGTTGATTTGAATAGCCTCCACCCCAAATGATGATTGATGGCTCAGAAAAGTACAAAACTCCAACCGAATTTACGATAATACGGATCGTGCAATCTATATAGTATTAATGAGAGATATCTCCAAAGACTTTAAATATTTAGGTAAAAGAAAGAAGAAGAAGAAGAAGAAGTGAGTGCCAGTTTTTTGATGTGATGCAAGTGGTACGATTTTTGACCAGGCAAGTCAGTCTCGCTCAAGTGGATGGTTCATGGCTTTGCTACTAGGACAATAAAATGACTTTTGAAGGGAATATTGTTTATTTGCGCCCGCGTAGTGTCATTTGCGGCCCGCTGAGCGTGTGTTTCCAAGGGGGCGGTTTTCTGTTTGGCCACGTATATTGGTAATACTGAGCTATTAATTTGCCTCAAGGCTTGAATTAAAAAATGCTGTAAAATTTTTCATGCTAGCTAAACTACCTGACTCAAAATAATTTCTAATTATATGGAAGTTAAACTCAACAAAGCATCGGAGGCGCCCGAGACATGCGCACGAAGCATACCAACCCAAATGTCCTATGTTGGTTATAAATGGGGTATAAGTTGATGACGATGAAACTGATATGCTGTCAATATTCGTTCTCATCAACATATACTTATTTTTAAATAACGCGTCACATTGTAAATATACACATCAAATAACAACGTGTTAACGCTTCAAACGTCACTTACTTTAACATTGCATTTCTTGTAAACCTTTTCACTGAGTACTTTCTCATAAATCATTGCACGATTGTTTGAATGTTATGAAATATTGGGAAATGTAGACGACTTGTGGTTCCACATTGCAACGACTGAAACGCGTCAATATGCCTGATTAAAGTTATCCAATAATGCTAAACATTCATCGCACACAAAACAACAGAGCCACCGAAGCCTCATCTATTATCGATTTACCAACACGGATTAATTCTAAACAAAACAATGAAATCTTAAGCTCCCTAGAAAATGAGCGCATTGTTTCAAAGGGATTAGGAGAGTCACTTTTATTGAATGATTAGTGTGCACAACATATAATATCAATTTTAATTTTCTTAAGCTAGGTGAAAAAGTGTACAAAATTTCGAGAAGAGTTCGTCATGACTATGATGACCTCACACGATACGGAACGTGACGTGCTGTGCCTTCCTGTTACCGTGACCAGGAAAGTGCAATCATCAAGCCGTGATGAGCTGTGACTTTCTTGCGCTGTGATTGGTTTAACGGACATTAACGTTCACTTGAATGATCACGAAACAATGGTTTCAAGTCGAGGTTGGCCCTCATAAATAAAAGAAAATTAAGTTCAGTCTCGACTTGGAACCATTGTTTCGTGATCATCCAAGCGAATTCGGGAAAGATCTATTCTCTGCGACTACTGCATTACGTATGCAACATAAATTGCTTAATGACTTTAAGAAAAATTATTAAACTTTTAATAGACATGTTTCGGCAAGACCACTGCCATCATCAGCAATAAAGAAAAAATTGCTTAATACTCCAATTGCGAGTTCTCTGTTCTCTGTGTTAGCCTCATTTTTGTGTAGAATATTCACGTGCCTCAGTGAAGGTCCGTGGAGTTTCAATTTCAACATTCTCTACTTTACCGTTGCTATAGGACCCTTTCAGGTTCGTTGTTTGTTTACCCATTTCAGACCACGTGATGTCACTCTTGGGAATTAATTCTTTCTTATGTTGATAGGTTATCATTTTCATAATAAAAGAACGATTCCCAAGAGAATGCCACGTGGTCTGAAATGGGCAATTTGCATACGAAGCTGAAAGGGTCTATTTGTAAATATTTCGGACACTGAATTGAGGCTAACCCTGAGCAAATGAGTCTGTAATCAAGAAACACAGCGGTATATGGCGAACTCGAAAAGGGTCTATTAATCTATTAACCATTTCACAGGAGGCCCATGTTTAGATTTTGTGATAATTTAATATAACGTTCATAGATCCTCTAGAGTGTTCTCAATCAGTTAAATAAAAAATAAAGCCGAAATAAAGAAATAAAATCGCCTTGAAGAAAATGGAAATTAAAGAAGGGCTGATTTAAAAAAAAGAAAAAAAAAAAAAAGGGGGGGGGGGGATTGAGAACACCCTAGAGGGTATGTAAGTCCTATACAAAAATTAACAGCATTGTTGTTTTCATATTTCTTTATTAAATATTAAAAACTAAAAAAAAAAAAAAAAAAAGAAAAGTTCATAATCCAAGCTTGGACTCCCTGTGGTCATTCATCACTGCATATAACAGAACTGATCTGGTACAAAGCTTCGAACTTTGGTTCATCACACCATGAGTTGATCGATTAACAAAAAGATATTTTACCTTGTTGATATCAATCAAAAGCTTTAACTAGACAGCCATTAAATTTATCGACATTTTTTATCAGTTCTAAAGAATTGTAAATAAGATTTTTATTCCCACAAATTGGCGAAAATTAAAGCGAAAACCCAAGCCGTGACAAGATACCGCAAGAATTTGAAATACGAATCATCATTGAAAGTGCTATATAATATATAAAAATGTTTACATTAGTCATAGTATATGTACTATGCAAAAAAAAAAAAACTAGACCCTGTGAGCAGGGTGAACTCGTGCCCTTGGCGCTTCTGCTACTGTGATGAGCTTGGTAGTGTAGAGAATGGGTGGG
>WUAP02131255.1:0-13821 GCA_015163945.2 Stichodactyla helianthus | reverse complement strand
GAAGGAAGGAAGGAGGGAAGGAAGGAGGGAAGGAAGGAGGGAAGGAAGGAGGGAAGGAAGGAGGGAAGGAAGGAGGGAAAGAAGGAAGGAAGGAAGGAGGGAAGGAAGGAAGGAGGGAAGGAAGGAAGGAAGGAAGGAGGGAAGGAAGGAAGGAAGGAAGGAGGGAAGGAAGGAAGGAGGGAAGGAAGGAAGGAAGGAGGGAAGTAGGGAAGTAGGGAGGGAAGGAATGAACATGATTCATACAGAAGTTCAAGGAAAAAATTCCAGGACCTTTCAAGGGCTATTCAATGACTTTTCGGGGGTTTTCAAGGATTATTTTCGAAATTCTTTTATAATGAAGGTTTCTAAATACCAAGGAGCTACACGTACGCCATTTTGAAAATTTCCCAGAACACACAAGGAACTAGAGAAATCCACAGAGTTTTCCGCCATTTTAAAAATAGCGAGAAAAGAAGGCCCTGATACAAAGTTTATTTGTTTTGGGGCTGACTAAGAATTTTACCAACAGCACTCAGAAAATTCAAGGTCAAATTGAAATATTCAAGGAGACACTGAAAAAATTCCAGGACTTTTCAAGGACAAAAATCAAATTTTCCGAATTCAAGGAGTATTCAAGGACTCAACACATTTTCAAGGACTTTTCAAGGCTTGTGCGAACCACGGATGAAAGAAAAAAGGGAAGGAAGGAAGGGCAGAACCAATGGCATATATTGAATACTACCTCTGATAACGGCACTTCGCTGCTTCGTCGTTTCTTTACTGTACTTTTAGAGGCAACACGTGACGTCCTCTTTCGCCCTCTTATCGGTGTTACATCAATTTCTATCCTTCCTTCAGGAAGTGGTTCGTCTTTCAAGTCCTAACAATACGAAATAAAAAAAAAAGTTTCTTTATATTTAATCGCAGTTGTTACACCGAGCACCAACTTTCGTAAAAAATGCTATATTAGATCTGAACAGCCCACAACAGAGATGTGCTTGGCTTGTCATGCACAAAGGTTTCAGTTCGAGGATTTGAGCTAAATTAAATTCATTCTTTTTTCCTGTCATGGATCACTAAGCATTATGCACAAAGCCTCACATTGAAACCTTTGTATGAGACAAGTGAAGAATATCTTGGAACTGGGCTATGCATTTCGTCAAGCATTTCTTTCCTTAATCCAAATCCAAGAAAGCGAGGTACGCAACACTTGAAAAAAACAAAGTGATAATTTGTTCGAAAAGTCGGCAATCCCGTAACTAACAGTGTGCAAAATTTTGGAAGTGTGGCACGGGGCTTGGACAGCCACAGGCACTGTACAATCAAATGTGCGTGTTCACAATTTTCAACAGCTACGAAAAGAAAAATGTGAGAATTACGGCATTGCACGTATTTCTTTTATTTTTCTCTGTGGGTGGACTTCATTATTAACGACTTTACACCTGTGTACCTGGGAAATGAAGCGTATATGTTACCTTGATAGATACATTCAGCGATGGAGTCTTAATATCAGTATTACTTTCTTTCTCAACTCCTTTTTCAACAGGATCATTATTCTTGTCTTTTTCTAGAGGACTAGTTTTATCCTTGCTTGTTTTAGAAGGCTTTCTAACTGGAGTGTTTGTTTTTTCTTCCTGTTTCTCGTGGTTTACTGGACTTTCTTTGGCACTGGTTTCTTCATCAGAGAAACTTGCTTGCTTTACCTAAACAATAAAAGCATATTAGAATAAAACTATTTTTTGCAAGACATTTATACACGAATCTTCTTTCTTAATAGCAGAATTGGGCCTGCTTTTTGCAGTAACAGGTCACATGACCCGACCCCCTTCAATCGAGCACCGGTGTCAAAATAAACTCCAGATAAATGAAAATAGCTCGTGCTGTCCAGCACTTTTTCAATTTCTAAGAAAATTTTCAGTTTTTTCTTTCATGCCATTTCTCCTGTGTAGAATAATTTGAGCTGAAACTTCACCTAACTGATCTCAAGATGCTCTTTTCATATCTGTTATTTCATTTTGACACCGGTGCTTGATTTTTAAGGGGGTTAAAGTCACGTGACCTGTTAGTGCAAAAGGCCTACTTGTGTAATAAGTTCTGTTCATTACAGGTCTAAGAACCGTTTATCAATGTCAATGTCACTACGAAAAAGCGACTTGCAGCTTCAAAATGATAGCAGTTCTGCGAAGACTTTTTACTTTTTCCTTCATAGCAGGAATTGTTGCATATAATTCGTATCGTTGCAGGTAGAGGATAAATTGTGTAAAGCCTTTTTGGCTTTATTTTCGTAGATTTTCTGAGAAAATGTATCCGGAAAAAATACGTCATAACTTAAAAAATTCTACATAGTTTTGAGTGACGTCACTGTGAAAAAGCGATTTCCAGGCCGGGGCCACAAAAAAAAGCAGTTCAGATTCTTAATTTTATCTTCGTAGCAGGAGTTACACAAATACTCCATGACATTACCTCTATTTTACCGACTTCCACTTTCAAGTCTGGCAATTTCTTAGCATGTCTTTGACTCCTGAACTCCTCTTTCAATCTCTCTATTTCCTTCTGATGTTCAGCTTTCAATGCTGCGGTACACTCTTCTTTCACACTCTCCAGCTTCGCTTGGTATTCTTCCTTTTTGGCTGCGGCAATAGAAAACGCTTGCCTCATGGCCTTCAATGTTTCTTCTTTTTCCTCATTAGCTGCTCGTATATCGGCGTCTTTCAACTGGCAAAGGTCTTCGTACTCTTGTTTCTTGCCCTCCACCTGGGAAGTTACACATTTTACACATGGTACGAATAAATTAAGCTAAAGTAGCTCAATTTGGGGGACAAAACAATGGAATATTTCCAGTTTTCAATTCTCTAGAATTCTATTGTCTTGTCCTCCAAATTGATTAGCTTTCGGAATTGTTGGTTTCCGAGATGAGCGAGCACTTTCGTCAAATATCGCGGAAGGACTTGAAAACGAGGCATTTTCGGGGGGCAAAAGCACATGAAAAAAGCAAAATCAAAGAGTTTAAAACAAGGGAAAAAAACAAGTATGAACAGGAATGTTCGTACAATAACATTAACATAACAGCAAATACAACATAACAATAACAATAACATAACAATATAACAATAACATAACAATAACATAACAGCAAATTACAATCAAAGAAATCCGTCTTTTTAATAATACTGGAGAATGATTTGATGGTTTTTTGCTTTGCGATTGACTAATTCAAATCGTAATGTCGTAAAATATAAAAGAATCACTCAGATTTGAAACATAAAATTGATTCGAAAATAAAATGTTTCATGTCGCACAATATTTTTTCCTTGAGAGCCTGGGAAATACCCGACATTTCTAAGTTCGTTGTGTTAAATAGCCTCGTTTTAAAGTCTGCCAGCGATATTTGATAAAACCACTCACGCATCTCGGAAAACGTATATGCACCTTCTCCGAGGTACCCATAATTCTCCTTGATTTAGCGCGTGCAAACGAGGTCAGGGTCTGGTTAGTGGACTAAGTATATGAAGGAGACTTTGGAAATTGAACAGAAAACCAACAGCGTTTTGTCAAATGTGGATTAAAATGCGAAAGGATGCAAATGGTTTTACGAAATAGAATATCTGAATAACTGAAGTTTTCCTATTCTTAGTGTACAGAATACATGTATTCCCCCAAAATTACGATCAGGTTTCAATTTTTTGTTTTTTGTTTTGTTTTGTTTGTTTGTTTGTTTTTGTCCCCTGACCTCGCTGATGTGCGCAAATCCTAAAGAATTGTGGGAAATTTCGAGAGGGAAAATTGCTGTAAGTGGGTAGACTTGCTCCAAGTCGATCTCTCTTAGATTCACAGGAGCAAAGAAGTAGAAAAAAAGCGAGCAACAAAATGCCAAGCGAAGTGCGCGTAAAAAGTAAGCGAAAGACAAATTTGAGAGGTCGTTCAGAATGTGTAATCCTAATCTAAATTTGGGCTGCCTGTGCTTTATTCGGCGCGCGTGAACTAATACCAAGACGAAGGACTTTGCGAAAGTCTTTAGATCTTTTTCTCGAGGTTGCACGAGCATCCTTACTTGACGGGCTTCAAAACCGAAGACCGTCAATTCTATAAAACTGAGAAGCAAACTTTAGGCCTCAATCAAACGAGAACGCAAGTCGGCGCAGGTTGCCGGAAGTTTTGACCGCTAACTTGCAGCGACTTGCGGCTACTTGCATCGACTTGCTCGCACTTTGAACGTGCTCAAATTTTATCGCAAGTTGATACAAGCTTGCGAGAGCTTGCGCTTCGTTTGAACGGTCAACGCAAGTTGTCGCATGTCAAAGCTTGCGCCGACTTGCGTTCTCATTTGATCCGGGCCTTATATCTAAGTAGGAGAATAATAAATCTAAACAATTTCTATTGGAAAATTTCAAAGATCTGTATTATAATCCGCATCATTTAGCTCCTGTTCTGGTGTCGTGGCTATTCAAAATTCTTGAATTTGGACAAGCGCGCAGCCTTGAAAAAAGGGCTATTCTTAAAATTAAAAATACTCTTCCACAAAAGAAAATGAGAATTAAAGAATTAATATTACTTACAACTTGAAGTCTGACAGTCAACTTGTTGATTTCTGCCTCTCGATCTTTCAGTTTCTGCTGCAAGGCCTTTCTTTCTTTACTGGTTTCACTTTGCGCGCTCTTAAGCTGTGTTTTCAGTTTAGCCACCAAACCTTCTTTCTGTTCCAACTTAACTAGAATATCTGACTTTTCCTTTTCGTGATCTCGACTGATTTCCACTTTAGATATTTCAATCTGTTGATCATTCTTTCTTATTTCTCGTATTTCTTTTTCCAGTTTTTCCTTTTCTTCTACGTACACCGCTAGCGTCCCTTCAAGGCGCCGTATCTCAGCGGTAGTGCTTTCATTTGCGTTATCTCTGACATTATCTCTTAAAGCCCTGTTTTCGTTGATCAGGGATTCAATCTCGGCTTGTCTTTCATTTAAAGCCCATTCTTGTTCTTCCATGACAGCATCTTGTTCGTCTAACACTTTCTTGAGCTGGGTCATGTCTTTTTCGTTCTTTTCAGATGCTTTGAGAAATCAGTAAAATTGGGTTAGAAAAATGATAGCACGAAGTCCATTATTTACTGAGGAGCGGAAACAGGTTGAAATAGACAGTAGGCGGGGAAACAGAAAATGAGCTCAAAATCAAATCCAAATGGAATATAACAACAGAAAGGACAAAGAAAAGTGGACGAAATAGTTATTCTTAGATGTGTCTTCTATGAGAGGAATAGAATTTGGAAATTTGTGTGGAAAATTTCAAAGGGAATTGCAACTTTTCCCATCAACAGTTAAATATTTAAACAGTATTTAGAAACACATTCCTTTGCCTTTGTGGGCGGAGTCGTACACATGTTTGGGGCAACATCATACGAATATTTTCGACTAAACCATGGTTCGGTGGGTTCCGTAGTAAACTGTTTCTTGTTACAGACCATGTATTGATTTACTAAGAAATGTCTTGACATTTACTCATTAATCCGTTCAAGTTTTTTGTGTGCTATTTTCGCGGTTAATTCTAGTATCTCCATAAGCATTATATTAGCTGAAGCGCAAAGTATTATGGAGATGTGAAAGTTGTGAACACGCTACTTTGTTACGACCCATAAAACCTTTCGTTTGGGCTCATTTACATCGAATTTGAGGAGCACTTTGTATGAATGCATTAGTCTTCAAGTGCAGTGAAGGATAACAAGCTGTTGTATTTATGCAAAGTTCCCCTCAAAGTAGAGAATAAGGAACCAGTGCATCGCCAGAAATTTCGGGTCGCCCACTGCCGGCTGAAGGACGTCATGGATTGGCTAAGAGAAGAATACAAAAGACATCAAAACAATAGAACGAAGCAAACAATAGCAAGCAAAAACAAAAACGGCAAGTTGATTCCTTTTGTTTTAATATCTGTTTGTTTTGTTCTCTTAGCCAATGCATGATGTCCTTCAGCCGGTAGTGGATTATCCGAAATTTCGGACATTTGAGCCTGCAATCTTAGAAAGCGGACATACTCTAAAACATACAATTTGCCGAATGGAAATGACTTGGTCTTTTAATTTCTCGATAATATTTTGCTATACTCTATTTGAAATAAATGCCGACACTTTTTTTCCGTAAAAGTCTTTGAAAATGGCGCGAATAATTAATACGCTGAACGGTGAGTCGTGGTCGCACATTCGGGGGAGTTCAGAGCTCTTGGAGGGACTCTTTTTACCATGGTACAATTTGATGGTTTAGACAACTTACCGCATACTTCTTGAATCGAGTATGACGATGAAGGAACAACCTTTCCAAAACTGTAATGTTCAAGCGATTTGAAGTATTCTTTCAAAAGTTACAGGCATTTGAACTCAGCCGAATTATGAAGATTTGACGTGTTAATATGAAAGATTTTAAAGGATGGATTAATTGGCGTTATTTCAAAAGCAAAAAGTATACATCGAAGTAATTTCGAGACGAAATATAAAGGGCTGGAGAGTCTGTTGATCGTTTCACAAAACAGTTCCAGGGTATACATTTTTAACTTCTTGTTTCATTTCTGCTCAAAACTGTAATTTATAACAACATGTTGGCGGCTGGCTCGAATGGACGCCCATAGTCCCTTGTAAATCAAGGCACAATATTTTTTGCAAAAAAGGATACATGAAATTTTATCACCGATTAAAACGATTGACAATCTTGAGTTGATATAGCTTCACTTTATCGATTCCCGCCTACACATTTTTGAAAACATTCTTTTTAAGAAATAAAATTACCAAAAACATTTTAAGCCACATACATTCTTTAGTAAAATTTTACGGCCGTCAGTACTTAATATTTGAAATACACCAGGCGAAGGATGTCCGAAATTTCTGGCGATGGTATACCACCTCATCTCACTTTTACTTCACTCACCAGTAATCAACATATCGTTCATCTTGTTCAGTTCCTCTAGTTTGGTTTCCAGCTCAGCGATACGAGACAGTTGTTTCTTCCTGTCTCCTCCCTTGGTTTCCATTACTTCTTTCATTTTCGCTACAGTGTTTTCAAGAGTTGTTTTCTCTCTTGCATGGCGTGCCTCAGCATTGCTTAGTTTTGTCTCAAGGTCGTCGATAGTCTCACCGCGTTCTTTTATAATTGATTGGTGCTCCACGAGAGTCTTCCAGACCTGAAGAAAGATTAAAGGCGTTGTTAAACGGTGCTCCACTTTTACCTGAAACTTGTGGGCAACCTGTTGCGAGGCACGTTTCACCAGTGTTTAGGCCCGTTCACACAGGCGATTTTTTCGCGCATGTAAGCTAACGGTGATTGCAAGGCGATTTTCTAGATTCCCGATGGATAGCCTATGTTTCGAACACGTTCGAATTTAGTGAAATTTTGCGGCGATTCGCACTCAAATCACCACTCATGTTTGCACGCGCGATTTTGATTGCAGGTGAATCACAGGAAAAAATGCCTTTACGCAATTCGTCCTGAAACTTAGCTCGCGACAAGCTTCAGTTGCGCGAGTGAAAAGCAGTTCTACTTTTAGTAAAACTTTATTGCGACGAAAGTTTCATAGAACTAGGCTGTTATACGGTGCAATTCGTGGTCTGCAATCTGTTTATGACACAGGTTTCGCTTGCACGATTAGAAAGTGGTTCTACTTTTATTTAAACTTTCTCAAGAAAAGTTTCACTTGCGCTACAAGTTCTTTAAAACAGGCAGCTCCCCGGCAACACTAGCATTCAAAGCACTTTAGAACGAGTTTAGCAGGGTACAAACAAAGGATTTTATTCTCGTGGGAGTAAACATGGCTGCCGCACAAGAAAGGTACCTCTTTTCACGTTTTTATTTGGACTCTTTTGTCATTTCCAGAATCTCAAGAAATAAAGAGACCTTACCTTATCAAGTTCGTCTGATTTTTCTTTCTCTAATTCTGACGACTTCTGTCGGATTTCTTTAATCGTTTCTTCTTTCCTCTCGATTTGTTTATCCTTTGATTGGATGAGTCCCTGAAGTTGACTGATTTCTTTTGCTTTGGATTCTTCAAGCATCTGAAACGAAAAAAGAAGAATTTCAAAGCATTCACTATAAATACAGTTATGGAAAATGCAAAGAAGGCTGTTTATAAGGTTACCATAGAGTCACAAGGTTACGCGCCTTCAGACAGGCGGAGGATTGTGCTCCATCAGAGTGGAGCACTCATTACTTCATCAATCCGGCTTTACCGAAACTCAGTGCAGTGGTTTACAGCACGACTAACAGCACATACGCGATATGGTATGCAGTTACATTGAATGGACCATTCGCCTTATTAGGTTAGTACTACCACTACCTACTGATACCAGGAGTCTTTTTGAAGTTTTTCTCGTTATTAAGCTTTATAAAGGGCTTTCACGTGTTTTAACGTCTCGTCGCAGGATAATGTTAATGTCACTAACAAACTGACCGTTTTTTAAAATAAATGGGTAGAAGTGGTGGTATTAAGGGTAAAAGGGAATGGTCAATTGGCTTCCTAAATATTTCCGTGCGGTTCATTTCAACCATACACAATGTATAGTTACGGAAAATTTGGCCATGTTACTGTCAGAACACGGCAACGAATTTGCCTTAGAACGGTTTTAGTATGAAGGGGAAACGTACGGTACTGACTTACAGCACGTACACGGTACGGTATGCAGTAACACTGAAATGGCTTCACATTGCTTTTGTGTGAATCATCCAATCACTGTGCGTAGTTACGGTTACGAATTTACCGTATCGTTTACCCCTCCTACGAAATCCGTCCTAGCGAAACGCACACGCGCAGTAAAACTAACCTCTAGCTTTTCAGAGTTTCTCTTAGAATCCTCTTCAGCATTCTTTAACTTCTCCATCAACGATATTATCTTTTCTTCATTCTCTTTTACATTATCAGACTGCAGGAGTTTTATTTCTTCAACTCTCTTCTCGTTCAGTTCAGCCTTTGCCCTGGCATCTTCTAGCTCTCTAACCATCTCTTGCTGTTCATCTTTCGCTTTTTTGACTTCGTCTTCCATCTGTTTCACCAACTTGGCTGTTTCCTGGGCCTTTTCTTTGGATTCTGACTGTTGTAGACGATAAACTTCGAGTTTCTTCTCATTTGCTTCTAACTTTTCGTTCACTTTGATATGCTCTTCTTTAGCATCGTTCAACTGTTTCTCCAACTCCCTCAGTCGGTTTTCTGAGCTTTCGAGCTTTTCTTGTAGTTGTCCAATTTCGTTTCGCTTCTCTTCATCTTTCTTGGAAGCCTCTTCGAACTTTACCTGGTACTCTTTAGCCTTTTCCTTCAATTCTTCGACTTCCTTATCGGCTTGCAGAACTCTTCGTCGTAGAGTCTTAATTTCTTCCTTTGTTCTCATATCTTTAGAAGGCGTTTGCAGTCCTGGTCCTTTGGCCTTCATTAACTCTGCTATCTTGGTATCTTTCTCGCTCAGCGAAAGTTCTAGACGTTTGAGAGCATTGTTTCTGGAGATGAGTTGAGAATTCTTCTTGTCTAAAGCTCTTGTCGTCACTTCTAGTTGTTTTTCGAGTTCTCTTATCTCCCTGAAGCTAGTTTTATCTATTCTGTCTTCACAGCTTGTTTCTTGCTTCTCTACTTCCACATTCTCTTGTCCTTCAGCTTTCAAGCTTTCTTTTTTGTCCTCTTGTTGTGTTTTCTTGAGATTCTCTAACTCATTCATCAGTTCTGTGATTTTGATCTCCCTTGATGACAGACTTTCGCCCAGTTCCTCAATCTTGGAGTTGTTGGCAACAACTAAAGCTTTGTCCGCCTCTATCAACCTCTTGAGCTCATCCAAAGCCTTCTCGTGATGTTCCTCCTGTTCTTTGAGTTGAACTTCCAGTTCGTCTATCTTCTTCTTCGAAGCTTCAAGAGACGCCTTCGTTTGGACATTCTTTCCTACATCAGCTTGAAGTTCCTTTACCTCACAGTTCTTGCTCTCTAACGACTTCTCCAGAGATGAAATCATTTCTTTTGCTTCTGTATTCGACTTCTTCAGATTTTCAACTTCTAGTTTCGCCTCTTTGATCTGCTTTTCAAGCTCTTTTTCAGTGGAGTGCGCATCATCTAACGCACACTTCATTTCTTCTCTCTCAAACCCGCTCGTTTCAATCTGTTCTTTGGCGTTCACTGCGTCCTGCTCTGCCTTCTTGAGCTGTTCCTTTAAAGTTTCAATGGTCTTCTCGGAATCATCCACAACAACAGCTTTCTTCAACGTTTCAAGCTCCTCTTTTAACTCCACAATCCTAGCTTTTTGCTTGTTATTTAACATAACAAGATCGCCCTTGTCGAGTTCAACTTGAGCGCGAGTTTCTTCAAGGGATTGGACAAGTTCTTTCATTAGTTCATCCCTCGCCAAGAGCTGCTCTCTCAAATGGCCAATTTTTGTAGCCAAAGCTGTTTCTAGTCCACCTTTAGGGCATTCTTCATCCTTTTCCTTTTCTTTTTCCTTCTCTTTTTCCTTGTTTTTGGAGTTAGCAAGTTCGTTAGTGAGCTGTCTAACTTCATCATTCAGTTGGCCAAGAAACGACTCGTTGTTTTCCAGCGCTTCTTCATGCTCCTTGATATTGTTCTGCAGTTTCTTAATCAGTGTTTCTTGTTTCTCCAGGCAATCCGTTCTGTCCGCGAGCATTTTCTCTCGTTCCTCAATACTTTGCTCCAATTCTTTCACCCGCTCTGAACTCTTCTCTAACGACTCTGCCAACTTCTTTGCTTCTTTTTCGAATTCTCTCGCTTTGTTCTCTCGAGTTTTGAGTTCACTCTCATTTTTCTCAAGAAAAACCATCTTCTCGGCGATAATGGCATCTTTTTCAGCAACACTTTTTTCCAACTTAGAAACTAAAGCTGCACTTTGTTCATAGGCCTCAGCTTTTTCCTTGGCTAAATCTTGAAGCTCTGCCAGATTTGTTTCGAGGTTTTTGAGCTCTAGATTCTTGTCCTCGATTGTGGCTTCTCTTTTCTGTAGTTCGCTCTCAAGGTTTCGCAAAAGTTCGTTAACCTTTTCTTGTGATTCGGAGTTTATCAATGCTTCGTCTGAAAAAAAAAAACCACTTATTATCATAAATTCACATTAAAAAATAAGTTTTCAATTACTTTTTTTACACTAAAGCTATAATCCTGTGACAAGATATATTTGAAAAAGTTATGGAGACGAAGGTTTCGCACAGTAACTTGACATTCAAACGGTTTCCGTTTTGAGCAATCAAACAACAGGAAAATATATCTCAACCAATCACAGTGCTTGAATCCCGAAACCATTTGAGAGTAAAGGTATTTATTAGGAGATTGTTGATAGTGAGCCATTATTTTGCAGCATTCTGATTGGATAAGTTTTGGGCAACTTGTTTGGAGGAACAGATTCTTTTCAAGTTTTGCCATGTTACATGGCTTTGCACGATAAGAAAACAATAACTGCATTTTCAAGAATTCTTAAGAAGAATCCATTCCCAATTTTCTAAACGCAAAACTTCAGCGAATTCTTTTTGAATTTTAATTCCCCTGGGAATTGAATTATAAAAACATTAATAAAATTTTGATCCTAATTATAAAATAAGTTTTTATTTGTAATTTGCGACTGATAAATCTGTACATTTCTTTTAATATCTGACAACTATATTATAGAACTCTTCTGAAAGCTGAAGCTTCTTCAGCATATGAGACAGATATGACTCCACCATGGAATTTATGCTTACAGTATGACTGAGAAAATGAGTCTAGAACCATGACAGTTTATTCCAAAAATATTTCACCGCGCAGATTTCAAAGTAGGTTAAGAATTTAGCACTTCAACGAATTCTCAAAGTATGTATATTTAAATTCGAAGTTTTGAGATTCGAGAGCGACCTTTTTCTCGAAATTGCGCACTCATCGAAATCCAAAAAATAAATGCTCTAAAAATAAATTCTCTCTTATAGAATTTCCCCTTTCGTTGTTTTGTGGCCTGTCAAGTCTGGATGCGTGCGCAACCTTGAGAAAAAGGTGTATTGGTAGCTAAATATTGTGCATAAAGGTGATATTACACGAGACGATTCGCAAAAATGATTTTTCGCGCAACAATGTTGCGAGATGTACTGCAAGTTTTTAAAGGCGATTCATAGACTCGCAATCTGTTGCCGCCACAGAGATTGCGTGGAAAATTGTCCCGCACACCATGTTTCATGAGAACAATTTTTCGCGCAACACAATTCGCAACATTGTTGCTCGAAAAATCGTTGTTGCGAATCGTCTCGTGTAATATCACCTTAAAAATGACGGTAACAGATTTTACGAAAACTTGAAAATTGACTTCAAAGTTTTACGTTCTTGAAAGTTCAAGTACTTGAACATAAACAGATAGACTGCTGTGAGATGTGTTATAAATATATATATTAGAAAACCTTTGTATATACATTGTCATTACATGTACACGTACGTATGTTTTCCAACAGTAGTCTCTAATGTACACTACAAATGAATCGGTCATAAAGCATGAGTTTAGCCTCTATCCGTGACAATATACTGGGCCCAGTTGTTCAAAGCCTGATTAGTTCTAATCCTGGGTTAACTCTATAGGTTTTATTAAGAGTTAACCCAGGATTAGCACTAATCGGGCTTTGAACAACCGGGCCCTGGTGTATAAATAACATTTGAGGGGCTTCTTAAGTTATACTGTCTGGTACACAAATGTTTCAAGACCACGTCTAGCTACTTTCTGTACAATTCAGTACACTTTCAAAACAACTTTGTTTTTCACTTTGGTTAAAAAGGACGAAAATTCTGTTATAACTCCATTTTAAACTAACCCTGTACCTTATGTTTCCAAGGGCAACCCGCTACGATAGACCGCGAGAATGCACGACTGAAGCAGTGATGCAAAATCAGCCGATCAGATATAATCTTCCTCAAGGACTATTGGAAACATTACGAGTTTCCTGTTCAAACTTTATGACAAAACTTTTGTCCTTTCTCATTAAGACGGCGTAGTAAGTCTCAAGCGCAAGAAGAAAGAAAAGACGAAAGAATAGACTAATAGTACATCGTGAATTTTAGACCTTCCTTGGCAAATAGCACTAATTCTAAATACGAAATCCTAGATTTGGAACTATTATTTCGGTTCAACATGCTCGCACTAAAAAAGCATGTACACAGATCAGCAAAGTGTATCAAACTTGGTCTTTTTCGACTTGTTAGAATGAACGTCTCTTAACTCCCGCTTGGCGTGACGTGACCTTAACGAATAACCTTGAGGTGTTTTCTGTTTCCAGTCACATAATCCTGCAGAGTACAAACACCGCGTTACTGTCACGTAATTGTCACCCTATCCTCAACATTGGGACGAGAGCAATAATGATCCACTGTTTTTCTTGGAAGATTCTCAAGAATGCACAAACTTGATGCTACACGACAGTTGTTGTCCATGTACTCCATTTGTAGCTGTTTCACGGTAAGTTGGGACGCGCAAGGGTTGGATTTTTTTTTTCTTTCCTTCTTTCTTTTTCTTTTTCTAATTGAATGAAAACTTAAACTGGACCAACTGAGCGAACAACTAGCTGCGCAAAGGATTGTGGTCAAAATATCCAGCCCCCTCTCTTTGTTTTTTTTAGATAAAATTTCACACTTTTTAATAGCTTTGGACTTTCTTTAGGACTCAAAATATATTAGATTGAATTTCCAATAGCTTTCACAGGGATTGGGAAGGCCACGCGCCCCGCGCCATTTGCGCTAAAATCTCAGAATTGGCGCGTAAATAGTCTTGGACGTCGTATTGAGTGGAGCTTGGCGCCCAGCAAAATAATTCTCATTTCGCAAATGCACTACTAAGTACTAGTCATACTAGTCATACTTAACGGAATTGAGACCTAGCTTTTGTTC
>WUAP02131244.1:0-13822 GCA_015163945.2 Stichodactyla helianthus | reverse complement strand
ACCAACCCCTTGCTCTAACCACGGTTCACGTTGATTTGAAAGAGCAAAATAACCTAGTCTTTGTGGTGCATTGTTTTGGCCGGTATTGATATGCTAATTATTTGAACGCGATGGACGAGTGGTCTAATGCGTTGTGCTTTGCAAGACACTGAGTCAAGCCCGATGGGGCTGGATTGTACTTGGATGGGTGACCACTGATAGCTACTTGGTGAATTCAGCTGAGCTTTTCTTCTTCCCTTTTTTTATCTTTAATTGATTTTTTCTTTTTTAAAAATAAATAAATCAAAAATAAAAACAAAATAAAAATGTACAAGAAGACTGAAGTCTGCTGTTATTGATCCTGAGCAGTCTAGTCCTTAGCAATTCGAACAACACTCGTCTATAACGTATTACCAGCTCCATCAACAACCTCGTATGTATGTATGTATGGATGGATGGATAGATGGATGGATGGGTGGATTCCAGAAAGGAGTTAAAGAATCCTAGTCAACCACAATGCATTGTGCGCCTATATTATTGTTTACATACCTTAGATTCGCTGCTAAACTTTAAAATATCTGCGTTGATAAACTGACAATGTATGAATATATTCTAATAGTTGTAAAAGTGCCCCAGCATGAAAACCAAGATCGATGGAAATGGATTCTAACAGCTTTACCTCGAGAGCCGCCATTTTGCCTGGCAGGGATAATATGGCGGATTGACCGAACATTGGCTATCTTCGGTGCACAATGCATTGTGGTTGACTAGGATTCTTTAAGTCGTACCCAGAGCCTGAATTTGGCATTTGAAAATAAATAAATGAACTAAGCATAGAGTGATTGCAATAAACCCGTGAGATAGTTATTAGTCCCCACCATCAGATTTTGTTTTGCGGGTTTATTGCAATCACTCTAATGTGGATATGGAAATTACGATCCACTGACAACTATTTATACATTTCATCATTTCAAGCTGGGGGGAGTGGGGCAGATCGAGGCCAAAAAGGACCAAGCTATCCCCAAAACACGAAGCTTTGGTGCCTCTGTGTGTGTGTGTGTGGGGGGGGGGGGTTCAGACGCACCCTGACTACGGGCCTGAAAAGCACTAGGAAAAGAGAATACAATATTGAAGGAGGCAGAGTATAAAGCCTTAAAAACAGTGGTTTTAGAATGATGGCACTTAACAATCAGCCAAATAGGCAAAAAAAGATGGATTATATCAGAGCCTTCGTTCTTCACCGCTGACCGAAAGTTACACAGCCTCAGGGAGTTATGAATATTGCGCATGCTCAATGTAGCAGCGCCTTGACGTGTTTTCATTTCAACTTAAAAAGTCTTTATAAGATATCGACCAACATAATTCCTAACACGGTTTTATTTACAAAAAAAAAGTTCTTAATAATCAGAGAGCGATAGATAACATCTATTAAGCGGCCACCCTCGGGGAGAAACCATTGACACGGACGTTAAACAGAAGGTGGTCGGTTAATAGAGGTTCGGCTCGACTGTATGTAATATATATATATATACAATCCAACATTCACTCTAGTCTAGTTTCTTCTATCAGTTAACTATTCACATAATCGCTACTTTTAAACTTTATACAATATCACGACGAACGCGCGATGAATCAGTTGAACAGGAATACTAATAATACGCAAATGAATTAAGTACAATATATGGATACAATCGATTGACATGGCTTTTATAGATATTAAAAATGCAATCAATTTTTACATGAGATGTTTTATAAACGTAAAACGTAAATATTGATTTAATTTGATATGTACAAAATCTGGCATATAATATTTAACAATTATTCGCCGAAGATGAAGTTAAGGTAAATCTTCATCGATAATCACTGATCCTGGGACGAACAATTGTTTTGGTATCATTACACAGGTGATTACTTGAAAGAAAATAGACAGCATTTATTCATTTCCTAAAATTCTATATTTTGTGTGTTTTTTTTTTTTTTGAAAGCGGCACGCACCGACAAAGAGCGCGCAATCCTATATTCACTAGTAGATGATTATCGAGAAATGGTCCGAAGTTCTCGACCAACCAGCGCGCGATTTTCTAGAATCCCCTGTGTAATTATACTAAAATAATAATAATGATATCTGGTTAAGTATTCATTGTATCAGTGTACATCAGGCAACAGACCATTTATATAAAAAATACAAAAAGAACTTTTTCATTTTTCAACCATGAGATTAACTTAATGTTGAACGGCTAATGAGGATGTACTGCAGTTGCGTATCAAGGAGATCTGTTAAAGCCCTGTCCTGTAGCAGTGCCACTTGTCGAGATGTATCTTACGCAATTGTTGCGCATTGCTGAAACCCAAATTTCGAGCTGGTTCCCTAACGCTTCTCTTTTCAAAGTTTGTCAGAGCCTCATCTTATGTCTGACACTACTTTCGTTGAGTTAACACAAACCGCGGCTTGATTTTTGGCGGGAAATATCATTTTCAATTCTAAACTCAGAGCTTGATTTGCCACATAGCTTTCTTCGGCTTATTAGTTTATTAGCATTTGTCTCACAATTTGCCGGGGATAGCGAGATAAAGAAGTAAGAGTTGCTGTTGCACCCATCGAGGAATTTAACGCGATCTTTGCGAAAGGTAGAACTCGATTCTATACTTTTTGGAACAACTGTAGGATCGCTGCAAGAAACAAAATCGCCGGACAAGTTTGTAAATTACTATAGGCGATGTCTTGTGCAACTTGTCTCGTTACAAAATTGCAGTACAGCCTTTTTAATGATAAAAAAAAGGATTCTATTTGAAAAAAATCTAATTTTGATACTAGAGCCTATGTACAGCGTAGATTTCATTAAGAGCTTTTAATTTCTGACATATTTCCGGCTCACAAACTCTGCAAACCTTTTACCCACAATTCCTCCTGCACTAGGAACAAACAGAACTATGTACAAAGATTCCTGCCCTACGAAGGGGAAAAAAAAGGAAAAATCTTCACAGAAGTCCTTTTCATTTTGCACCCGCAAGTCGTTTTTGGAAATGAGTAAGGTCACATTTAAAATCTCTACAGACAACACCAAGCCTCATGACACTCAAATGGCTTTCTTTTCAACTGGAGCTTGATTGGCTCATGAAAAACGCGAGGTGCAACGAATCTAATGGTTGCTAGATTAAAATTATAAAGAGTATGTTTATCAACAATATATGGCATACTCTTCAGTAGTGCTATGACCTAGAAAGTGTACCATTAGTATTAATATTCTCATAAACATTACCACTTATCTCCTATGGTATATGAACTAGATAAGATAATCATTATGATTTGTAGTATATGTACAACAGCCAAGAAATTTTTCCAGGGGTGAAGCTATTCGCTCCTACAAGTCACCGATGGGGTGTGTATCCATGGCAACATGATGGCTAGTACTTCCCCCTGGTGAAGCTGGAGTTAAAGTTTTCTTGCAAATGAGGTGCAGTTTTCTTTCTTGTGTAGCTAGTTGTGGTTAATTAGCCATCTGGTAGCGCGGTGGGCCTTCAACTCCTTTATCCATACTGCCGACCATATGTACAAATTCTAAACAAGCAAACGGAGAATATCTAATAAAAATCTGGTTTAAAACCAATCTCTTCTTCCTGTAAACCTTTCGTCAGGATAGTTAATAAGTTCACGGAGGAGTTACTACTACTACTACTACTACTAATAATAATAATAATAATAATAATAATAACGGTTTATTATCAGTATTTCCATTAAGAATGGCTCTTCACCCGATACTAAAATTTAAACTAATACTAATACTAATACTAAGAATTATAAAAAATTCTACTAACTAGTTAGAAATTGACTTAATCAAGTTACTAATTTCATATTGTTAAATAATATATATATATATATATATAAATGTAATAAAGTATCTTATGCTAAAATGAATTAGGAGAATCATGAGTTTAGTTACTGGGTTTCATAGCTCCACCATCTCGGTTGAAACTTTAACAAACGTGTTTCAATGAAGTGTGTTGCTATATCAACTATCATGGCGACCATGGCACTTCACATTCTTTCCTTTTGCTCAGTTCACGTGACTCGCCACCAGAGCCTGCAGTCCTCCCGGTCAGCACTGAGGTACAAAAGACCCTCCGTCCCTCCCTCTAACGGGGTTGAGTTGAAAACCTAGGGTCGGTCGTTGAAGCTTAAGTGGACATTTGCTAAAATAAATTGAGTATTGCTTTTATTTTTTCTGCACACACAATGCTGTAAAAATCCCTACCGCTGATCACTTTTACAGTTTTCACTGCTGACCAGAGGAACGCAGGCTCAATTTAAGGTTGGGTTGGACTTTTTTACCTTCAAAGTTAATGACACCATCGCCATTAAGATCTGCTTCCCGCATCATTTCTGCTATTTCGTCATCGCTTAATTTTTCACCCAAACTCGCCATCACACTTCTTAGTTCCATAGCACTAAACAAAATGATGAGCACATGGGATAGTTATAGTTAAAAATACAGATATCCGGTATGGGCGCGGGAAAAATACGCAACGCAACGCAACGCAACGCAACGCAACGCAACGCAACGCGCAACACAACACAACACAACACAACACAACACAACAGAAAAGGAGATACCTTATCAAGCCATCCCCATTTCTATCAAACACTCGAAAGGCTTCCCTCATTTCGGCATCAGCGTCGCGGTTCTGCATTTGGTTCTTCATCATAACTAAAAATTCTTCGAAATCAACTTCTCCATTACCTGGAAAATAACGATTCGTAGTTAATTCTGCTTTTCACTAGCGAAGCAAAGTCTCGCTAAACGCAAACAGAATGTTTCATCTGCTTTGACTTGAACGTTTGTATGTGTGTGTGTTGTAAAAACCGGTGAAAAGCTATTGACTAACAATAGGCGTAATATTAATCATCGTAAAATTAGAACATCTTTTTGCTTCCAATAGAAATTAATTTAAGTCAAAAATTATAAACTACAAAACGACAGGAAATAATTGAAAAGACAAACACATAATACCAAAGACATAACAGTGTGTACATTGTCTTTCAAGCAAGAAAGCGCGAGGGGAAAACCGAGCAAGAAAAAAGTAAAACACGCCTACTCATAGATATTTATAGGCATTACAAAGAAGGAAGGCTTTCAAAGCCGACCACAGTAAATAAAGAGTATTTTGGAGCGTTTTGGAGACTTCATTACGGTTTTAAGCATCCCAGCGTTTCAAATGAATGCCGGAAGTGTTCAAATCTGGCTGCCAAAAAATAAAAAAGGAGTAATAAATAAAACCAAAAACGAGCAGTGGAAAACAGCTAACCACAAACAACAATTCAAAATGTTTTGTGTGTCATAACTAAAGGACTTTTCGTGTCCGTAAAATTTAAGGACAAGAACGTTCTGGACAGTGGTTTTTGAGGGAACTACGCTGCGAAAAGCTTGTGTAAAGAAAGTAACCCAGAAAGATTCATAATTAGCTTCACGTGAATAAATTGAAGCATTATCTCGGCTGTTTTAACTATTGGATTTTTAAGCAGCTAGATCCAGCCCAAGATATAACGAAAATAGTCTTTGAACCGAGGACAGAAGCGAATGAGCAATAAATATACATTTTCGACGTCTGAAAAAGCAATTTTTTAATTAACTATTTACAAATGAAAACTATTAATGAACTATTAATTCAAACCCATGTTATGCGATTTTGTTTTTCGTAACTTTGAATGTGAGCTTGTCTTTTCACGATTTATAGCTTTTTCTGTTGAGCAGACTATGAAAAAATTATAAAGACAAATTTATGCTAAAAGCCCAAGGTATTCTTATTCTCGTTTTAATACAAACATGTGGTGAAGATTGAAAAGATTATAAACATTGAATTAATACATAATTCGCATGAAAACAAACTTTAAATTTATCCATCTATACAAAAGTGCGAACTCTTTAATGCAAACCAAATAATTGAGTAACAAAAAACATTGGAGTGAATTTATCTTCATTGATTTAAGGAACTGCTTAAGAAAATCTAAGTTTCACGTTCTTCTGTTTTTGTTTTAGGATTTCGGTTCAATTAATTGTCTTAAATCCCTTTTTCTTAGTTTAAAAGGAGAATAAACGATTGTAATAGATAAATAAACGAGACGAAGACACCTAAATAAAAGAGAATTATAACATTTTTATAAATAAGAGTACAAAATGTATATAGACAAGATGGTACATTGAATATTTGAATTACAAAAGCTGGGTTTTTTTTAATCGTGTATTACACTAGGACTGTGGCCCTGGAATGGTAATTCCGTAGGCTACGTTATAAATCGCATGAATTATATCAAAAGATAAAAAATAGAGAACTCTCTTTGCGGTATAAAAATGACTTTTCAGATTTTGTTTGGAAAGCCGGGTTCTTGTTTTTGACAGGCCCTCGTATCTTTCAGTTGAAGTTAAATGACTGTCAAAGATGATGAATTTCCATCGATTTGAATAAAAAAAATTATCTCCGCTGCCAGAATTTATTCATCGTGGCATTACATTCGTCGTAAATATTATTCTGGAAGCCTCTCAATACTCTAAAATTTAAATTACCATCATTTGACATTATTAGGATGGATAAGCACAGAATAAACTATGATCAGTGTACTAAAACTCGTACACATTCTAATCAAATGGAAGATAAAATTCGTTTACTGAGTATTTGAAGATTACTTTTGCCGAGAGATACGGTATTGTTCTAACTGGCAGTCGTACTTTTGTGTTAGCTCTACCTTAGAGCAACAATATCAAATGCCAGCTTCGTTACTCAAGATTAATCCACTGTTTTCAAACAGAGATCTGGCTTGGAGTTTATAATTCACTAGTTGCACAAAGAGCTCCGTTAAAAGAGTTTCATAGCAACATATTTATCACGAAATTGTGTTTACCGTCTGCATCGACTTCACGTATCATTTTTTGCAGTTCTTCATCCGTTGGATTCTGACCAAGAGACTTCATAACTACTTCGAGTTCTTCGTTAGATATGGTTCCACTTCCATCCTTGTCGAACAGCGAAAAAGCCTCTTGCAGTTCTGTGAACATGTAATTACAGAAAAATATAATTCATTAGATTAAACGGCTATGATGTAGGTTAAAACTAAATTCATCCTAAACTAAAACCAATTCTTTACTGAGGAATTATTATTAAAATTCGAGGCAAATCGCCTTTTGCTTACCGTGTATTTGTTCCTGTGAGAGCTCGAATTCAGTCTAAAAACAGAGGAAAAAATGTTTAGCAAACTGTCGCTCTGCACAAGCGAGATGAGTTTTCAGATAGCTGGATTTAATGAAGCGCTCGCTAGAAATTTATAAGCCCTTTTTTAGTGTTTTAAGTCTTCAAGATGCGGTCTGGAGATTTTCCTAGTAGCGACCTCAAAATATCCAAACGATATCCCGAATTAAAAGCCCCAAACTAATCGAATCTTTGTCTTACCATTTTGAGAAAGATTCTCCGAAAAACTGTCTGGGGTTATTCTCATACTCTTTTCTTATATTTTCCTATGCGAGCTTAAACGTCAACGAGCGGTGTTTTGCTCAAGGTATTGACGTCATTTATACATATATTGAGAATGGTAGCGAAGATAAATTAGCCTTATCGAGCACCTGCTTCGAAGGCTCCTATTGGTCGATGCGACAATAACACTTTGGCACTACGAATAAATTACCTTGAAGTTTCATCTCACGCCAGCTTCAGTCAGTACCTTTCTCAGTCAAATTAAAAAAGAAATTACACCATTTTTCAATGTTAATATGTATTTTTCAGTTTTGGGCCGTGTAGGAACATTGTTTTTATGCCGCGCAGATTAACATGTGGGAGATATTTTTGTTTTGGTTGGAATTGAAAAATTGTCTGTGGGTGGATTTGTTACTGACCTGTAGGGAATTAATAGATTGCAATTGTACTAAGGAAGGGAAAATACCTTCTATATTTAGTTACGGTTTGCCTGATATAACATTAGTTGTGGAAACCGGTTGTTGAACTACAAACTTAAAGCGAAGTTGGATTGGAAGTGGAGTTGAGAAGCAAAGAAGTTAACAACGAAATGGAAATTTTTTTTAAAATTTAAAAAGTACAAAAGGAGTAGAGTAGCTACTGCAACTGCTACTGCTACTGCTACTGCTACTGCTACTGCTACTGCTACTGCTACAAATTACAAGTAAACAAATATTAGTTTGATCTCGAAGATAAATGCTACTAATATAAGAAAGAAAGAAAGAAAGAAAGAAGCAAAAGAAAGAAAGAAAGAAAAAAGAAAGAAAGTTTAAAAATGCTAATCCGTGAGGATTAAGAGAAAATCTGTATTTTGTTGTACACCATTTTTAAAGTTCAAAACAGTTCTTATTAAATGAAAATGTAAAAAACAGATTGCTCTTGCTTTAAAGTATGATAAAAAAGAAATGCCCCACACGCAGCTGAAGAGGAAATCCTTCTTTAAAAGAAAACACCTTCTTTTCTTGAATTGTAATAGTCTATCAACGCCTTTTCAGATTTTTAAAAGGACCATATTAGCGTAAAGTTCGAGCTAATATCTTTGAGTTTTTGTGGCTGAGTGGTTTCAGGAGAGGGACCGGATTCTCGTCACTTCTACCATTTACCGACTGTGCAAATGTAGGTGTTAACATTTGGTAATTGTGGTTGAAAACGAGTTTAAATATCGGACTGGTGTCCCAGTCTATTGAAGTATTAATGAGAACTATATGTCCCACTGTGAACTATACAAAACACTGGATATGTAACGAGCCATAAGGAAATTGAATGGCCAGAAATGAAGGAAAACAAAACAGAAGAAAACCTTGGTAGAAGTTGCTGGAAGTCTTTGATGGCAGCGCTGGTTAAAAAAGTTTTTCTTTTTTTGAAAATCCCCTAGTACGATCCTACTCATAAAAATAAAAAAAAATAAATAAAAAAATAAAAAAGAATAAATAAATAAACCGCAGCCATGTTTATTCCCAAGAGAATGAAAACTTTTGTTCTTTCCCGAATGAACTCGTTGTGAAGTGTTTGAATGCGAGACCACGGGGGGGGGGGGGATGTATTGTTTTAACCAACATGGCCGCGCCGCATGATTAAAGCCCATAGATGAACGGTACCTCATCAAATCCAGAAGCGAGACTGTATTCATGAATAAAATAAATTTCAAGTCGTAATGTGGATTGAATAATTACCATTCAGTACTAAGGGAGCTTTTATTTCTTATGGCTTTCGGGGGGGCGGGGAGTTTGGCAAAATTGAGAGGGGTTACGCTATCTTGAGAAGTCTCGTAAGGGGTTATTAAGTTGTAGAGGTGTGGCTGAAAGTATGACTGAAGTTTTGGACGTTGTAGGGAGATTATGAAAGTTTTACTCTCCACAGAGAGGAGGGTAGGGAGTGAATTGTTTGGTAGCCAAGCCTCAAATTGTATTGCCTCCCTACACATAAATGAAAGCTCCCTAAACACTAATTCATCGAAAGAGCAAATGTGCTCATCAACTTCCCATTAAATTCTGTGAATAAAAACTAAGAATGTAGGATTTATGAAAATGAAAACTAAAAAAATTCAATTTACGTTGTTAATTATCTAGGAATGAATGAAGACCCCGCGGGTGTTATATACACCTATTTCAAAAATCGTTGTCACAGCTGAAGGCAACAGTCCGCACTGCAAGACTGCAAAGGATTTCGGTAATCTTTTTTAAAATTATTTCATCTAAAGCATATTTTGGTTGCATGCATTTGTGACATATATTTCTGGCAAGCTGCAGTGGTAATTCAGGTGTTAAACCGAATATTTTGGAAAATACCAGTAATGAAAAGATGATTTATGAGAAAAATTACCGAAATTCCTTGCGGCCTTGGAGTGTGGACTGTTGCTTCGGCTGCGACAACGATTTTTGAAATAGGTGTATACTCACTTCGCTATTGTTTATGCCCTTTGAACATCCATGCTTTTTAAAAGTGATTTGTCGTGTCAACTAGGGACACAGATATAGTATAGCCGACGACAGAGGATTTTAAAGTTTTCGGGATTATTTTCCTTTAATGTGTTTTATAAATTTACTATATTTCTATAATTTGAAGGAGTTTGATCTATCGACCATTTCAAACAACTTCAAGAGACTAAGAAAAAATATGGAATGTTCACCCCAGTTAATGCGTGACTCGTGACTCAATTTATATTTTGGAAGCTTGAGTATTGAAAAGACGCAATTCCTATGGCGTAAAATATTGAAAAATATGTTTTTTTGGCCATTGCGTGCGTGGGAATGAACCGGCTATGAGCTAACGAGCAACGTCAAAAAGGAATTATGTCATTCCTTAAAATTGAATTCAACTTAAAACGAGAAAAATTGGTGTGTTTGTTTTAAAATAATGGTCTTATATTGGATATTCTAGCAGCGCACAATAGATTTTGTTTCAAAGAATAAGAATTACAAGAAAAATTAAAAACAAAATTCTGAAGTGTAGTTTGTAATTGCATTTTACAATTAATGTCCCACCAAACGTCACTGTATTCTGATTGGTTGATTAGAGGTAACGTGACTTGATGAATATTGATAGCGCGCAAAGGAGTTTGGGAATGCGAGTTCCAAAAACCTGAAAAAATATCTTAGAATTTTCTGTGCAAAAATCCCAGATCCCATTTTATCTCTTTAGGACCCGTTTAAAATGACTGGAGGTGTTTTTTGCATGTGGTATATTGTTCATTAATGCACAAAACAGCGCATTACCAAACGATGTACAAAACAACTGTTTAATTCAACTAATTTAACAAATTCTTACTGACTCGAGACTAGACCTCCGAAATCGCTTGATTGATCACGAAACAACCGTTTCAAGTCGAGATTGGTGTAGACAAAATATAATGAAAGCCATCTACTCTAGTCTCGTACTGAAGCCACTGTTTTGTGGTCACTTAATTAGTCTCCTACGCAGACGTCCTTAGTGTGGTCACGCAACGCCCTTGAAGTGTTGCGTGACAACACTAATAACGTCTGCGTAGCAGACTATCATGCAATCAAACTAATCCGGATAAGATCTATCACGTGGCTTATTCAAAGACATAGATCAATTTTACAACTTATTTTAATCTTAATACAAGAAGGTCTACGAAATCTTACGTTTATATGTCACAGGGAACCCAAGGTTGACTACTGACACAAAAAGCCGAGCTCGGATGACTGACAAAGATGGATATAGCTATCATTTATGATCGAAAACGTGCTTATGCGAAAACGACCTAATAAATGAATATGACGTCTTTTAGATTTCCAACAAAGAGAGCACAGCCAACCATAGTAGAGGGCAAACTGAACACTTGGAAAACTAGACTAAGATTGAGTTGGGCTATGACGTAGTCTGTCTGTCTGTAAAGCAAAGCAAAGCGGTCTTCTTCATGAAAAGAAGCTCTTGCCATCCAAGACAAGTATGGTATGCGAAGCCCAAAACAGGAAGGCATAGTTTATTATGGTAATCTACTCCATCCAAGGCAAGTATAGTATGTGAAGCCCAAGACAGGAAGGCATAGCTCATATGGTAATCTACTCCATCCAATGCAAGTATAGTACGTGAAGCCCAAGACAGGAAGGCATAGCTCATATAGTAATCTACTACACTCCATAAAAAGTTTGGATTTTTAGTCGCTACGTGCATTCTCGACTTTCTTTGTTTAATATTTATGAGTCATACAAAAAATACCACGGATTATTAAATAGAATCGTAAAGTCTATCACATTTTTATCATAAACACAACTATCAAATATCAACAACATTTAAGTATAGCTTGCTCGAAATTTAAGCCAGATAAGGAGGCAATCAAAAAAGATATCAAGCTGTCATTTGATTCATTTTGAATAAGCAAGACTTGGCTGTATTCTTTCTTTTACTATAGGTTTTTTCAGTGCATTTTCCAGCCATCCTACTGCTTGCGACCGCTGATGAATAAATCTAGGAAAACATTCTCCCTCGGTTTAACTGCGAAGGAAGCAATCAAAGAGGGAAACTCCGTGTCCTAAGTGGCGACTCGTGGCTTTCATTTTGTCATTAGTTGCTTGAATTCTGTGAAGTGAAAAAGGAAGGTCATTATACAATCGATCTGAGTTGCATGGTGATGTTCACTAATAGTCCTCTTTAGCTTGGGCGTAATGTTTTCCCATTTCAGATCACGTGTTATTCCCTTGGGTTTTATTTCTTTGTTTCTCGGAAACGCTTGAGAAGGCACGTTAATATGGATGAACCTCAACAAAAAATCTTATTCCCAAGAGGATGAAATGGAAAAAACATTATGCCAAAGTAAAGAGGTCCATTGATACACGTTGGATGGTGGGAATGACACTGAAGCTACTGCTAATGATAAGAGTGATATATGGAGATGATAATACTAATGACGATGATGATGGTAGTAGTAAAGGTGCTGGTGCTGGTAACGATGATGATGGTGATAATGGTGGTGGCGATGATGATAATGATGGTGATCGTGGTCGTGGTCGTGGTTATGGTGATGGTGATGGTGGTGGTTATGGTGGTGGTGGTGATGGTAGTGACGTACGGTAACGATGATGATGATGGTGATGATGATAATGGTGATGATGATAATGCTGGTGATGATGATGATGATGGTGGGTGATGATGATGATAATGGTGATGATGATGATGGTGATGATGATGATGATGATGGTGATGATGATGATGATGGTGATGATGGTGATGATGATGATGATGGTGGGTGATGATGATGATAATGGTGATGATGATGATGGTGATGATGATGATGATGGTGATGATGGTGGTGGTGATGATGATGGTGGTGGTGATGATGATAATGATGGTGATGATGATGATGGTGGTGGGTGGCGATGATGATGGTGGTGGGTGGCGATGATGATAATGGTGACGATGACGATGGTGATGGTGATGACTTAACATAATGAAAATGGAATAGTCATCATTATTAAATACTGACATCAAAATAAACGATGTTAAACCATCAAGCATCAAAATAATCAAATCCTCAACCTTACCATCATAATTAATCATGCCATCTCCATCCAGGTCTGCTTCTCTAATCATCTCATCCACCTCCTCGTCTGTCAGTTTCTCACCCAATCTTGACATGACAAGCTTTAATTCTTTATGACTTATCAATCCATTCCCGTCTTTATCGAATACCCTAAACGCATCTTTAATTTCCTCTTCTGTATCATGGTCTTTAATTTTACTTGCCATCATTTGTAAAAACTCCTCGAAATCTATCTCTCCATTCCCTAAGGATAAAGATGAGATGAATAAATGAAAGTCAAATGAGAAAAGGATCACACCAACTAACAATTGAACGAACGAATCGACCAATTAGTCGACCACTTACCTAACCGCTCAGCTAACCTGTCGACCAACTACGAGAGAGCTTCACCAACAACACAATCGACCGATCAATTTGGTAATCAGATTCTATTCCAGCCAAACAACCGAGAAAAAGTAAACACAAAAATAGACGGGAACGACTGACTTACAGAACCGACCAACCAACCGATTAACTCAGTCCCAGACTTACCTAACCTCCACCAATCGATCGACCAACCAATTAATCAACCCATCTTTTAGGCAGATAACACAAAAGAAATCAAGAAAGAAAGAAAGAAAGAAAGAAAAGAAAGAAAGAAAGAAAGAAAAGAAAAGAAAGAAAGAAAAGAAAAGAAAGAAAGAAAGAAAAGAAAGAAAGAAAGAAAGAAAGAAAAGAAAGAAAGAAAGAAAGAAAGAAAGAAAAGAAAAGAAAGAAAGAAAGAAAAGAAAAGAAAGAAAGAAAGAAAGAAAGAAAAGAAAGAAAGAAAGAAAGAAAGAAAGAAAAGAAAGAAAGAAAGAA
>WUAP02131243.1:0-29540 GCA_015163945.2 Stichodactyla helianthus | reverse complement strand
TCATTGCACCCCTATGGTATGGTACCTGATCTCTCCCTCATCGTATCCCTATGGTATGGTACCTGATCTCTCCCTCAATGCACCCCTATGGTATGGTACCTGATCTCTCCCTTATTGTATCCCTATGGTATGGTACCTGATCTTTCCCTCAATGCACCCCTATGGTATGGTACCTGATCTCTTCCCCATTGTATCCCTATGGTATGGTACCTGATCTCTCCCTCATTGCACCCGTATGGTATGGTACCTGATCTCTCACTCATTGTGCCCATATCATTGTATGGTACCTTATCTCTTTTCTTATTTTTTCGTGGTATTTCAAATATAGATATATTCTTTGTATAATGCTTTCTCTCTCTTTCATAGTGTGATGCCTTCTAACCCTTACAACTGGTTTTGGCCCACTTACCCATTAGGCTTCAGTAGTTGAGGTGCAGCAACCAAAATATCCTTAATAACATCCAATCCATCCTCTCCTCCACACAGTGCTTTCTCATCCTCATAACTGCAAGCCAAAAAAAAGGCAATTTGCTATTAGTTTTTATAAAATATACTAGATACTACACGTGTTCTGATTGGCTGAGAGGTGTGTTTTTATGAGAGTATGTAAACACAGTTTGGCTTAAGTTATTTTATAAAAGCAATAGAAAACCTTTTTCCTGTGTTTGCATAGCCTGATATAAACACTCAAGGGTTGGGAGAATTCTTGACAGTTATGCATACCCTTGACTCCGTCTCAGGTTTGCATAACTGTTGAGAATTCTTCCAACTCCTCTCGTGTTTATATCAGGTTATGCAAACAGGGAAAAAGTTTTCTATTGCTTAAATAGGGCTTTCTCAATATTTTTGGTAATGAGGCTTGTGCATGGCATTGAGGCTAAGTATGCATCGGTCTAAATGCTGTAGAGCTTTCTCCAGTTAGCATCTTGTGAATCATCTTTCTATTGTGTATTTCTCATTTTCGTGTGTGTGTGTAGAGGAGAGTATATATATTTGCATTAACACTTTTTAAGAATAGCTACGTTTATGCATACATAGCCTCATTTCCATGTCAAAGTAAAGCATTAAATAGAAACATCGAGAAAGTCCTATTGGATATTACAAGGTGCTAAAAATGCAAATTCATTGTTGTATGAATCTTAAATATCAAGGCACGTGTACTAGAAATGTATCATCTACCACTGAGATCAGAGTATCAGATAGTAGGTAGATAGGGCTTGGTAGCTGCACCTCTTAGTAAGATGAGGTTTGATCATTATAAAGTATGGTAATTAGTAAATAATTCATTGGGTAATATGGCACTAATTCCTCCTTTATACCTTTTAACCTCAGTCTGTAGGTCACCCATGTCTTGACTGGGGATGTATGGAGGATTTGAAATGATGGCATCAAATTGTTCATTAAACCTAAAATTAGCTGGAAAAATACAGAATACAAAGTCAGGTAAGCAAGGTCTTTCCTGTCTCAGCTACTTCAGCATCTTAGTTCTGGTCTCAAGCTAATGGTAATTCCATTTCTTCTCTTGTTTTCATTTTACTGTAACTGCAGGATACTGACATGAATTTTTAAAATGGGCAATGCTTAGAGCAATTCCATTAGGTTATGGATGCACACAGGAGGCTGCTAGGCAAAAGAGAAGTGTAAGACTTTAGCTTTTTGAGTGCTCAGCAGCCAACCAAGTGCCTTCATAGCTCAATGGCATGGATCATGTCAGCACACAGTTCTCTGAGTTATGGTCCCTGACTGTATGTTATAAATATATTGTGGACCTACACAGGTATTTCAAAAAGGTTGATGGGGCAAACAATGAATGAGGATCAGTGATTGGCAGTTTCCTTTTGGTCGTGCACTTGCCAATCACTGATCACCATTTGCTGTTCACCCCATCAACCCATTTTGAAATAGCTGTATGCACATGCATACCAATGTCTGCTTCACAAACAGTAAGACGACCTTGAAGGTTATACCTAAGAATAAATGAATAGGAAATACCTCTCATTAATCACTTTATACTAAAGTGTAATATAATAAAATATCAAGTTATTTAAATAGACTAATAATTAGCATATAAAACCAATCATAAACTGGGAACTAACATTAAAACTTTTTGGTAGAAAAACTTGGTTGAGAAGCACTCAAGAAGTGCCCAAAGCACCTGTGAACTATTCTCTTATTTCAAATACAGGAAACAAATTTTTGAATATATACAGACCTTTTCCCATTGAGGTGGGTTAGACTGACAGCTTCTGGATTGATATCAATAGCCACACAGGAGATCTAAAGGATCCAGCATTCAGAAATTTGAGTATGCATCAATAGTATTGCCATTACACACCATTTGTTATCTGCACCTCAAACTGAAATGGAAAATTAGCCTGTGTAGTGGAACATTGGAGTGGGGGACTTGCCCCTAGTGATACAATCAAAGAGAATGAAGTTTTCCTTCCTTTGTTCTAAAGGAAGGAGAACTTCATTCTCTTTTGGTTATATCACTGGGGGCAAGTCCCCCACTCCAATGTTCCACTACACACTAGGCTAATTTTCCATTTCAGTTTGAGGTGCAGATAACATACACTATTATTCTTATTCTTACAAAATTATTAGATTATTCTTTTTCTCCCATGAAAATCCAGTCTTCAGTTTTATCAACACATACAAATAGATCTAAGCTCATGAAAGATTTTCGGTAAAAACTTGGGCTAATTTAATTGATTTTTCTCACATAAATTCCATTTTTTAAACCCTTTTTTTTTCTTGTCACATTGAAATGCAAAACTAATTTAGATTGGATTCATTTTAATGCTCAGAAAATATGGCCATAAAAAAAAAAGAATGTACCATGACTTATGAAAGCTAGCTAGTGCTTAAAATTTTACTTTTTAAAACTTTTTTTTAAAGATTGATTTCCTTTTAATGCTCAAAAGATATGGCCATAAAAAAACAGAAAGTATTATAATTTGTGAAAGTTAGCTAGCTCTTAGCTCAAGTGTCTTGTCTTGTTTGAAATATGTATTGGTCTCTTTTGTTTTGTTACTGTTCTTTCTGGTTGCCGACCAATGTGTATCATCATGGAGAGGCATTAAAAATAAGGTCTGCCACCACTTACCTGTTGATTTTCTGACAGGAGAGACAGACAGATAGCTCCACTACCACAGCCAACCTCCAAAACTTTAAATGGTGCAGGGTGATTAATGCTGGACAGCTCGTGATAAGACTGCATGAGGTCCACTAATTCCTAATTAATGACAGAAACACTACTGAGATTTTGTTTGAACTGAACAAAAGGAAATTGAGTACAAATGATGCCTTTCGGGTAATAATCATTAAAAAACATTTAAAAGTTCTTGCATGCTAACCAATTAGCCATAGAAATGAATGTATAATTTGCAGTAATGAAATATAAGATAGATTCCAAATGTGTAACTTGTAAATTATTTCTCACGAGCAAAGATGGCAAGAGGAAGTGGAAGTAGTGCCATATGTTTATATATGTTTATATGTTTATATATATATATATATATTATATAACACAAAAGAGGAAGGTTACAAAACCTGGAAGGAAGTTAGCTATGAGTAACAGAAGTAAATGCTCAAGCACCTGCCCTCCCTCCCCAACCTCTAACAAATAAAAAATCCCTTAAAAGCTATTTTACACCTTAAATATCTGACTGAAAGAATGTTTTACCTCAGTTTCAGGTCTTGGAATAAACACTGGTGGTTTGACGATTAACGTCAGATGGCGAAAATCCCAGTCCCCAATGATGTACTGAACTGGCTTCCTTTATTAATGAAGCAGATGTTTACATAAATAATAACACACTATACTTAATATATTAAATCTATGAAAATTAATGATTAATTTTCAGGAAGAAGTGTTTAATTCTGGTAATATCACATTTCAAGAAAGTGTAAGCACTACAGATATCAAAGAATACCATGAAACAAACTTGCATAATTGATGTTAATGATGAAAATTCTATATTATAAGGAACAATGGTGACCCTGCTATTAGCAAAGTGACACTAGAGGAGGGGGAACTCCCTGGATTATAGTAAAAGGACTGATTTCACTGATTAATGTAATTATATTGTTGCAATAATAAAAACTTTCCCCTGAAAGTTGACCTTTACAAGAAGCCAAGGCCAACCAATTAAATTCCAGCATCAATTACAGACATTAACATCTTCATCATTATTGCCCTTTTAACAACCCTAGCTGCAATTCTATGACTGGTATAGCTATGTCATTCCTTTTATAGTATATTAAAATCAAAATCAATTGTAAGTTGGATGGCAGCTTTCAATAGTCAAATTTAATTCAACTGGTAGTTTGCATGGGATAGTTATATCTAATAGATACTTTAATTTTGTCTATGGTAATCAACAGGTTTGGGCTGTACAATTCTGAAATGCTCATTCAATGAAATCTAGATGTGGAATCTATTTTTAGATCAATCACACCCATCAGCTGCTGATGACGTGGATCTTTAACTGATCTTGAAGGAACATCTTAAACGTGCCTGCTACATGCTAGTTAAAGCTGCATTTTGCCAGTATATTTTGCCAGTGTATTTTGCCAGTGTATTTTGCCAGTGTATTAGTGATGGAGAGGGGAGATATGTTTTGGCAGAAAAATCACATCACTTTATATGGGGGGAGGGGGAGGTATATTATAACTTAATAGCAGTTGGGAGGGGGAGGGGAAGGTATATTTTGTTAGTGTTTTCATAGCACTAGTGTGTTTGTGTGTGATGGGGGGGGGGGTGAGTATATTTTACCAGTGTATTCATAGCACTATGTGTGAAGGGGGAGGGGTGGGTATATTTTACCAGTGTATTCATAGCACTAATTGTGTGTGGGGGGAGGGGTGGGTGTATTTTACCAGTGTATTTATAGTACTAACTGTGTATGTGGGGGAGGGGTGGGTATATTTTACCAGTGTATTCAAAGCACTAACTATGTGGGGGGAGGGGTGGGTATTTTTTACCAGTGTATTCATAGCATTAACTATGTGTGTGGGGAGGGGTGGGTGTATTTTACAAGTGTATTTATAGCACTAACTATGTGTGTGGGGGAGGGGTGGGTGTATTTTACCAGTGTATTTAGAGCACTAACTATGTGTGGGGGAGGGGTGGGTGTATTTTACCAGTGTATTTATAGTCCTGTATGTGGGGGGAGGGGTGGGTATATTTTACCAGTGTATTTATAGTACTAGTGTATGTGGGGGAGGGGTGAGTAAGGAGAGGCATCTGGAAGAATGTTATCTTTATACCTCTTCAGTCTCTGCTTACACATTTCATTAATTTCTTCTTCTTTCTTTTGCGAAAGTGACATCCCTTGCCTCAATGCTTTCTCGATGATATACCTAACCGAGAGTTCAGCGTCTGGTACGTCGGACTTGCTAAGTGTTTCTGTCCATTTATCTTGAAGATCCATCAGACTGTTGGGTGATCTTGCTCCACATACCATTCTTCTAATGCCAAAACTACTATCACGAACATGACGGTTCATTATTCTATAACAAATATTTGCTGCTTTGAGAATCATTTTCCAACTACAACTTTAACCGTAAAGAAAAAAAGAGCAGAAAAAAATTATATATAACTTCAAACTCAAGACTCGCGCCGTGTAGTCCCAGTACCACTCGGCTAGGATTGACCCAAGAGGACTGAGTACCACAAGGATTCGAAAGCTTCTGCAAAAATTACAGGAAGATTCGATTGTTGAAAACTAAAAGACTTTTATTCGTTGCTGTAATGTTATATTAATATCCTAAACACGCCTGGTGTATGTCATGTGTAATACAAATAGAAACCATACATTATAAAGGCGAAATTTCTCATGGTTTTTACGAAATGTTGGGTTCAAATTCTTGTAATGGCTGAGTGAATCAATAATAATGTATTGCTATCGACTGGATTTAATTTTTCTGGTAATACATTCTTTAATCCTTACTACAATAGCCAAAGGTAAGTATTTCTTTTGTTTTGTACGTTTTAACGATATGGGTGGAACACATTAAAGTTAATCAAACAATCGCGAGATTATGCATGAAAATATCCAGTGTCTGGTGTCATTGAGATGTGGATGTGATGAGATGAGATGATGTACAATGGACTGGTAGTAACAATTTTCTGCGTAGAGTTATGTTTCGTACTCGCAATAGACATTCCAGGAAAAAAAATGGTAATTTAAGTACTATTAATTATTTATGCCAGGGTGTGTGTGTGTGTGTGTGTGTGGCAAGATTCCTCTAAACAAAATAAAAAAGGCATGAACCCCCCCCCCCCCCCCCCCCCCAAAGACAGTTATTTCCCCTTTCTATGCATATATAGGTGTTAATGACCAATTGTGAGGTCTGGATACATAGGAGGATGTTGGTCGAGTTTTCTTTAGTGTTTGTGTACACCAAGCCTGTAGGACCTTTTTAATTTATATTAAAATCAACTTCAAGGTTTACACTAACTGAACTGCTCCACAAAGCAGGGCAGTGCTTTGCCTAAGGATGGCTTCAAGGAGAAAAACGAGTACAATTAGCAAAAAGACCTGAATATCTAATCAATTAACTAGGAAGTAGGTTTAAAGTTTGCCAACGAAGTTCCTTGTGAACTTTCAAAGTGAGGCTTGAACTTCGGAACTTCAGAATAAACTTCAAAACTCGCTTGACAAAAATTACCATATTTACTTGTTTTAGTGCTGCCCCTGATTAAATGCCGGCTTTGATTAAGCACCGCACCTTAGACCAAAATTATTAATAAGTGCCACCCTCGAATAAGTGCCACTTTATATCCATACAAACAAATACGTACATTGGTATAATTGCATTGATTTGCACTGAGTTTGTATTAAATCATTGGCTGACACAGAATTAATTATGTGGACAGTAAAGTATGATTTTTGAAAGAAATACTGCCCTCGCATAAATGCCGCCCCCGAATAAGCACCACATCTGAAACCCAAAATATTTAATAAGCGCCGTGGTGCTAAAACAAGTAAATACAGTATGTGAAACATGCTATAAGAATAGTTTATTTTTACTGTGCGAATAAAAAAACTGGGAACCTAGAAATATTTCAGGAATGTTTCTTGTGTTTTTAGCCAATCAGAAATTGCTCTTTAACCACAAAAGATGAGAATTACATCTTTGATTGGTTGAGAAACATTCCAACAAACAAGTGCCCATGGTTTTTCGATTGGCACTGTAAAATAAGTGTTTTTTAATGATGGCCTAGGAGGCTGACTTCAATTTTTGAACTAAGTACATTGACAGCCATACTCCCCTGAAAGTAATCCAATCTGCCAAAATGTGCTCTTAGTCTGTCCTGCAAATTTGATCCCCTGATCTATATATGAAATTTGAATATGCAACGTATTTTTTTATGTTATCCATGTCATGGCTAGGGGCCAATTGGTGAATTACTCTTAGTGTACATCCTTCACTAGCAATTGCATATCTTTTATTAGAAATCCAATAAAGCAGCTGCAAGGAAAAAGCTATACATCTCAAGAATAATAGTGTATTTCTTTTTTTTTTACAGAATTACTTGCAAAAGGAGTCTTAATCATTAAGGACAGCAGTACAAACAATGAAACAACCAATGAACTTTTACCTCATCGGAATGTTCTAAATATGACAGTCATTAAGGATAATAACCTTAATAAAGCACCTGGGATAAAGCACAAAATGGAATTATATGCTCCAACAACTGTCATCAATTCATCTACAATTATTTTGAATGATACTGAAGACAGACAAGACAATACCTCAAGCATTTCTTTATTGTCAAGAAAACGCATAACAACAGGAAGGCCAACACAAATTCAAAACTTTACAACTACAATTCCACCTCATTCCAAGGCAAATCATTCTCACAAGTATAAAATTCTTCAATATATCTTAATTCCAGTGGGATGTGTTTTGCTCATCATCGCCTTGCTGTGTGTGGTAAGCTATTTATTTATATGCTGCATTTTTCTGACTCACAAAACATTTTTCCTTAAAATTTAAACACTAATAATAGTCCATTTTGTAATCATTCAGCATGTGTATAGGTATTATTCTAATAGCGAGTCATTTTAAGTAGTGTTTACAACATGAGCAGCCGTGTTCACAACATGAGCAGCTGTTTTGTATCAGAATTTACAACATGAGCCAAAGGCGAGTGATAAATCTGATACAACACAGATGCGAATGTTGTAGACTACTTAAACAACGTCTATGTGTATGCTCTTATATTCTACTAATTTTTTTTGAAATGATTCAAGTCTGGCTGAGAAAATCCAAGGTAAAGTTTATTCAAATGAAGACAATTTTGTATCTGAATTACAACCTCCTCCATTGTCAGTGATTTCTATTGTGTTTTGCTCTTTAATTATTCATGAGTTATTTAATGGCTGTTATTACAGTTGAGCCCACATTATCTTTTGTTTAAAAAAATTTTTTGATTCCTAAAAATGCATAATTACATAGTCTCAATGCTTTTTACAAATACTTCTGTGAGAATCTAAGAATTATCGTAAAAATGCATGTGCATAAACAAATCAAATATGAGCTCAAAAAATAATAAAATGAAAAAACATCAAAATGAATGTCACATATATGTACATGCATAGTACTATATATATATATATACAGAGAGAGAGAGAGAGAGAGAGAGAGAGAAGATTTTATTATATAATCGTCAAGAACAATGATAATACTTTTTAAACAAAAATGTCTTCAGGTTAGACTTAAAAGTTTCAAAAGATTTAATGCTACAAATGTTCATGCAAGTGAGGAGGGTCATCGGCTTATTACCTCATGTGCATCTAAACTGCTGATATCCATAATATCTGCCATTTAACAAATATCAGTCCATCTCATTGCTTGATCTATGAGCTTTGACTTGAGTTGTTTTCACTTAATATTAAACAAAGAAATATTAGTAAGCATTAATTAGCATTCTTTGGTAAAGTGTGTTTCATTTTCCAGGTACGTCATATTCAAAGAGTTAAGAAAAAGCGACGACTAGAGCGAGAATTACTTCATCAATATTCTTATCCAAACAGTGAGGCAGGTGATATAGATGAAGAAGAAAGACTTTTGGAGGTGGAAAGTGTTGTAAATACTCAATTTAACATTGCTGATGACCAAGAAGAAAAGAATTTTGTGGATGAAATACCTCAGGTATGAAGTTAATTTTATGACAAAGTTTTGAAAGGAATTGCTAACTATTTAATTCAGAGGAAAATTTATATACTTGCATGTTATGTTTTGACATCTAATCTTTTTTTTACCATTAGGTTTCAGTTTCTATTATTGGAGAGGGCTCAAAGCTTGTGATGCAGGACTCACAGTCTTTGGCAGATGAAGTGGAAGCTTCAACATCATTTAACTGTTAAGTTATTCAAATAAACATCTAATTCTAGCTTTCTTTGCCCTTGTTATGATATAATAATGCTGGATATGCTCTGGTTTATCTTTTTTCTTAATTTTTCTGGTTACTTCTAGCTAAATGAGGCTAGAGTTTCATGCTTTATTTATAACAGGCTTTTTCTTGTGTTTTCAATGTTTTAATTGTTCAATTTAATGCATAAAATATTTTGAAATATCAGCAATAACCAATTGGAATTCAGTCAGTAAGTGTTTTGCGTTATTGTCAATGTAATGCATATGTCACTAAACACTTGCTAAATCTTTACAAAACACTTACTGACAATTAATCTATGACTGACACATCATCACAAATGCCCATTGATACATTATCAACCACCTATAACATTCTATAGTAACACGTTTGCAAACACCTTGATAACCACTGTACGTGATCACCTCCCAAACTACTTACATCAATCATCAACTTACTGAAATGCCATCATCAACTTAATAATCAACACACCAACCATGTGTTGTATATCCTGAAACTCCATGACCAGTGGACATGTTTCAACAAACACTTGGCCATTCATATACTGTGAGAATTCCAAGGGTTAATCAGATGAATGTTGGTTGATATGCTTGAGCTGGTCATAGTACACAATATCTAGATACCTATAAACAGATAATATATCTTACTAACTTACTGATATATGTAATCACTGAGTTTTACCATACACTACTTAACACTTATTGACTGGGACCGAGGGAAACAGTATGTTTTGTGGTCCCAAGACCGCTGATGTTTCCCGAAGCGAAGCTGAGGGAAATATCAGCAGTCAAGGGACCACAAAACATACTGCTTTCCTGAGGTCCCAGTAAATAAGTGCTTTATTATCATACAAAGTGTCAAAGAGAACAAAAAATAGAGAAAGAATGAATTTTGCAAATGCACGCGCTAATGTGGTGGATTCTGGTTTCTGGTTTTGATATTTTTTCAGTCACGTGACTTCCGGTTTTGTTATTTCCGGTCCACAACATATTATTGCCCTCCCAGACTTGTCGCCAGGGAGACAGTCGAATTTCTTCGCGTTCACGTGATACACTCTCGACCAATAGAAATTGAGGAAAATTGAACTTTGACACTTGGTACACAATAATATATGATATCTTTCATATTGTCCCAAAACTTGAACACCATCAACTTTAAAGATGTGAAAAAATTTTTCAAATATGTATAAAAGATTTAAAAAGATCATAATTAATAAGTATATTGTTCACTAGAGAATACATTATAATAAAGTGTGATTTGATAATGTATTCTGAGATAAGGAAATTAAACTGTAGTTCCTGTCTGTCTTACTGCTAATCAGACTCTATTAGGTAGACATTAAAGAACCTGTTGTGTTATTTGCAAAGAATAGGCCAGGATTGATGTCCAACAGACAGAGCAGAAAAACTTTTTATTTCTTTCGCTATAAGGACATCTATCCATTTTTAAGCTCAATATTTTGTAAACACGCTCTTTTAGGGCCAAAGAACAAAATATCAAATTTGACCAAAATTCAGTGAATATGATTTTGAGATATCACCCCTTGTACTTTGGGAGAGGTGATATTTTGATCAGCAGAAAAACTGACATTTTCGTGAATATCTCCAAGTAGCTTTACTTTAGTTCGACACAATTTTGTCACAAGTTTGGAGCAACAGTGAGACAAATGAAAGGCTTATAGTTTTGGCGTATCACTTCAGGTTAAATAAAAAAAATTGTGAAAGTAGCAGCCTTGTCGTTTTTCTGCTCTGTCTGTCCAACATGACATTCTAGTCAAAGATGCACATTACTAACATTTGTAATGATTGTAAACCAAGTGGCTGCAATATACACCATTATAATACTCATGAATAATGAATGAGATAAAAACAATAGAAAATCATAAGCATGGAGGAGTTTGTATTTCTCATACATTATTGTCCTGATTTGCATAAATTTTAAAGCTGATTTTCTCATTCACATGCATGTTCAAAATTTTAGTCAAACATGGTATAGCTAACTTAGACTTATCATATATACTAGTTATACAATGCTTTAGAGTGGCATACCATGGAATATCCCACGTGTCACTTGTATTTTCTATGTATGTACACATGAGCCTTTAGACGAGCTCGTAGATCAGATACAGTATTACCACTCATATTGTAGATACAGAAAAGTCCTCCAAACTATATCATGCAGGGGCAGATCTAGGATTTGGGGTAGGGGGTTCACATAAGGGGAAAAAAAATCACCTTGAAAAGCTGAAAGTGTAAAATTTTGAAAAATATTTTCTAAGTAGGGAAGGGGGTTTACGGTAGGTAGGAGGATTCACGGGAATCCAATGACCACCCCTTAAATCCGCCCCTGACTTTAATCTGTCCTTTTGTATTAAACACAATGTTCCAAGGTAAGAATAGGTGGGGGTGGGGGCAGGGGTTCACTGTCACCCTGTGACCACCCCCTGGATCTGCCACAGTCATGTAAAACTGACATGTACTGCTGTCGGTTCCTGTTGTTCACACTCACAATAAGGGAGAACATTTTTTAAAATTTATTTTCTTGTTATATTGTTCTTGGGTGCATGTGACTGCCAGTGATCCTTACTTTTCATTGGGTATCCCAGTGAGTAGTTATCCCCTCCCACCCCTACACCCCTGTGTCATTTGCACTAGGCCCTGCCCAGGGTATGTTGTCCTTCCAGATCCTTAAGCTTATGCAGTTAGAAGATTGTACAGCTGACAGTCCTCAGTGGCTTCACTAGCTTGTATTCCCCTTATCCTTAATTTAGCCAGTTTTTTTCACCCGGGTCCAATGAGGCCTTCACACAGTTATAATGGGGTAACGTGCGCGCTGACAAAGAAGAAACAACGACATGATGGTTAACGCATGACTCACAAATGTCCTATGAAACTTCAATAATGGCGGCTTTATTGAGCCCTGGGCCCTGGGCATTGAGCCCTCCAAATTTATTCTGAAGACTGTTTTACTCAAATAACAGCAGGATTCCTTGGGGGCAAGCCCTCGTTTATAGAATTTCAGGGGCAGATCCAGGGGTGGTGAAGGGGGTGGCTAGCCATTCCCCTTTTTGGAATGGATAGGCTTGAAATTATACTTTGGATGCCAGTCAATGAAGCGTTTTTGCCTGGTACACATTGAGTCGAAAAAAGTGTTCACAGAAAAATCGTATGAGTGTGACAAGAAAAATTATACCTAATAAAGAAAATGAATAAAAAAGAATGATGTCGTGTGGGTACGGTTTAAATTATATTCATAATTTCAGCGATCAACCACCCCCACTTGAAAAACCTGGATCCGCCACTGTGTTCACAATTCGGCAACTAAAGTCCGCTACCAGTTTGTATGAAAAAGAAACCCTATAAGGCCATCCTTGGCACTGGGTCGCACTACCAGAAACTGATTAGTTCTATAGTCTTCCGCTACATCTGACCCATTCATTCGGAAAATTGTAATTATAAAAACCTGATTTAATGTTTCGAATATTCGATTTTCCCTCTTGATTGTAATATTGATTGTGGATTCTTATTTTCATGGACCACTGTCCAGGACTGCTCAGGTATGATGCAGGCACTCGTTTTTGTAAAACGGAATCTATTTCTGGTGGTTGAAAACATGAAGCAATGGAAGTTTGACATCTCTGTATATCAGCTCTGGTCGTAGATAAAACTGTTTGTTGTTCAGTACTGACAGCTGAAAGAGATTCTGCCCCCGGAGAGGCAGCCACTAATGCTGAAAATGGAAAAAAGGTTTTCACCGATCACCAATTGCTGAGCATTGAAATTAATTTGGAATTTTCTTGGTAGTAGTTGAAAAGGAAATTAGGAATTTGTCTTATCTATATGCAATTATTTGCGAAAAATAACGCAAATACAAGAAGAAGAGTGGCTAGGAACTCCCCACACTTCTTATTATCGTTGACGCTGTCCACTTCATTCTCTGCGGCAGGTGTGAAGCTTCTAGCCATATCAATATCATCTAGGCAACTGACTCGCCTTTTAATTTCAATTCCTTTTTCCTGCCTTTTCAGTAAACACCAAATTAAAGAAAAATTTAAAAACTGCATAATATTTCTCGTCTGAGTCTTCTTACTAGAAAATATCCTGTTTTTTCCAGATCAGCGAATAAAATACTTTTTTTCAGGTTTTGACTCCGGCAGTGCAGTGAATCTTGATGTTGGCAAGCCACATAGGAAGAGACAACAAAAATGATTATGATAATTGCAAACTGACTGTCAAATAAATTTCGCCAAATAGAAACGTAAAGAATTCTCTTTCTTACAAAGTACACAGTTTCATGGCTGTCTGATCACTCAGCAAAGTTCCATGGCTGCCCGGGCCAAAATGAGACTCGATATAGATGAATTATAGTGGTTATCAAAAACGTCATAAGAGCCAGTCACGGAACTGAGGGATTTGTCGGGTTAAAAGTGATTAATATCAGTGAGTAAATGAAGAAAACAATCTTGAGCTGGATCACTCCTCGCATCACGACCAGCTGCTTTAAACAGTTCAAAGGTGCCATGATTCTCAAGTTCGATAAGCAACGCCATTTTATTTGAAGCCGGTCTGACAAATATATTACACAGATAAGACCATTCGTTAGGGACCTCCATGGCCTCCATGAATCTATACACTAAGTCAAGCACAGAACTCAGAACATTTTGAACACAATACCTATGTTCCACAGTCAACTCGTACGACTATAGAGTACTTCCCATTCACTAGTTTCGCGTCGCAGCCACATATCAGTTCTTTATATAATACGGCGATGACGTCAGAACTGCTTATCGTACATCTTCTATATCAATTTCTTCATTTATTTTTTAATTATTCATCCTCCTCCTGCTTTCTTCCTTCGCTCGCTATTTTTTATAACACAAATTATCCTACAAAAACTGGAGAACTGTGCCGATATTTTGCGATGCGCAGCCCTTAACTCGATTTCGCAGGGTCGACGCAAGGATGGGTCCTTGAAGATTTAATATTGGTGCGGCTCATTTTATACGGTCCCTTTCCTTATTGGGATAACAGGAAAGTTTTGAGCCAGACTAAATGTCGTAAGAAGGAAGGAAAGTTCAAACAGCCATTAGTTGGGCAATTAACTAAAAAAATTAATAAAATATAATTTTGGGGTTATTTACTTCAGTTACTTTTCTTTTCAACGATCTGAAAAAACAGGCCCGTAGCAGGGGTAAAAACATTTGGGGACCCTGTTTTGCCACGCCCTATATATGGCTATATATGTATAAGTAAGAAACAGAAATCTAACATGTCTTACGAGTATATATATAAACTACGCAGATTTACCTAGGATAGTACAGTCTGAGGGAAAACGCAGTTGATTGATACAAGTTCGAGTTCTCTTCAGCTGAGGATTCTTTATTCCAATCGCCTCTCAAGGGCAAACCTTGTCTTGCCAGATACCGTATGCTGGATAAGATGAGAAGCGACATCTTTCTATTATACTTCTGCTCCAATGTATAATTACTAGTTATTAATTCTGTGATATCGCCTTTGGATGTTGCTGGGATAACCACGTATCTTGAAACCGCCTCTAGATGTGACTTGCAAGTCTCGTGCTTTCGAAAACCTTTTGCCGTGTCAGTCGCATGCTTCCAATTATTGAAACCCTCGTAAGTAAATGTGTAATCAGCCTTTAAGGAGGAGAGTAGATTATTTTGTATTGCCTTTTGACGACAAAACTCAGCATCCTTTTCCTCGTCATAATGAAGCCACTTGTAGCGCTCAAACCAAGATGGTGTGAAACGACCTTTTCTTTGGGTGTTTAACTCCCAAAAGACTTGGAGGGAAATGTAAAGCGAAATGGCTGATTTGGGTGATCCGGTACGTTTAAATCTTCTTTGTGTATTCCAATATTTAAAAATTTGACTCTTTTGGCTTCCGAAACAGATTCTACGGGATCCTCAACTGACTCACGTACTGCTGACTGTTCGTCTACATCTGAAGTACTAGGGTGAGAATTTACTATCCAGGATGTGAGCGTTTTCTGTTTCTTGTTGGCATTTTCGTGCGACATCGTACTCCGAACAAGAAATAGCTGCGATTGGAAAATCCCGGCTTCTCGTACGTGCATACATTAAAAAGCGAAAATTAATTAAATGAAATCGACAAGGGCTAGACATGTTTCTAAGTACAGTTTCCATTTAGTTTTACAGACTGTAACAATAAGTGCGAAGTGACGGACAGTAATTTTGTATAATAACTTTTACTGAATCAGTATATTTAGTGGAACTAACGTAAAATAAAGGAAGAACTGAAGAAACTTTTCCCCCAAAATCACATATATCCCAACCAAAAGATAAATTTATGTAATTATTGGGGGCCCGGGCCCCTAGTGCCCCTCCCCTCGCTAAGGGCCTGCAAAACAGTGGTTCCCGGTTGAGGCTAGTCTCACTTTTCCAGCCGTGGGTTTTGCCTCGTTAAAATTCCGAACTGAAATACTGAAGGTGGTCGAATAACGGGTTTGACCGGTTATTTGAGGGAATTTAGTTGGCGGATTGATTTCAGACGTCTGAGAAGGTCCTTCAAACGAGGGGATCAGCTCAGTGGATAATTCTGAAATGTTCATCTTCTTTAAAATTTTAACGGATAGTGTAATCATTCCTTTGCCTGTTTTCTTTGACATAGGAAGTATCCTGGGTTCCAGAGACGCTTAATGCTGGAGAACCCATCTTATCTGGTACCCGGGGTACATTGGAAACCTTTAACAAGAGACTTTTAAAATATATTTAGCTGCTACTTCTTGCGCAAAGCATTCTGGGTGTGTCAACGCAAGGCATGATGGTATTGTTTGCTTTTATTCATGGCGTGTAAATGTATGTTTTGTTCATCGAGGATCGAGTCGTTTCAAGAGTGAATTAGCGATCTTTGCGGGGAAATATTGAGAAAACTAGAACAAAATGGAAATCACTTAAGAGATAAATCGGTGAGGAAAATGGTTTCGCACAGTAGCATGGTATACGACGTGTGGATTTTGTGGAGATTACAATACTCCGGAACGTTAAAAACGTCTTTGTTTTATATCAAAGGCCCCAAAAACATCTGGGTCAAATGGAGGAATCTTTACGTTGTTTTCTCAGATTGGTTAAAGAGTAAAGCTAGTGGATTACTAGTAGGATCGTACGTATTTCTCAAGGAACATATTTTACTTAGTGAGCAACAAAGAAATCTGACTCCGATCGAAAACAGGAAAAACCGGTTTTTTTAAGTATTGAGCAATATTGTATTCATTACAAAGCATTCTTTCGTAAACCGGACGGGAGTAATCCTTTCTTTTTCTGATTGCATTTTCTTTTAAATTAGTTTGACGCACGGTGCCTTTGTGCGTGTGTTTTTACCACATCTAGATTGAACAAGACAGTGAACAAGGTTAAAAGCTTCAAATCAGACGTCCTTATGTCGTTGGCATAACCTGATCAGAGGCGGATACGAGATTTATTATGAAGTTGATTCATGTGGTGAATATTTGCATACCATCAAGTCAACAGTTTGTAATTTATAGAGTGCTCTACATCTCTACAGGATGTTGGATTCAATAAATGATCTATTTTCTAAGAAACTGAAAACGGTTTCGATGTATTTCCTCACCTTTTTAGCAGTTTGGTTAACGCTTATAGGGGGTTTGTATTTCTTAGTTTTCTTTTTTTTCCCTTCTTTCTTTCTTTCTCGAAACGCGCACATCTTAAATTAATCCTAAAGTAGGATCTTGATGTAATATGTATAGTAGTTAATAGTAATGTAGAATATAGGTGTATCTGGCTGCCACAAGACAGTTTTGTTGGCGATCGAGCTGCCACGCTGCGTTATTTCCCGCGTGACGTCACCTGATGTATTATTGAATCACGTGATACTACGCTAATACGCATGCGCAATGTACATTATTTTTCCCCTTCTTCGAGTGTTAGCAAATGGAGAAAAGTAAAGGAACTTTGAGAGTGTTTATAGCTTAGACCAACCCTTCATAAGAAATATCGACTCTTATAAATCAAAGCTAAAGTGTCGTAGAACGTGTTTGCATATTTTTCTTGGATATTGGTGGATTTTTACGTGGAGTTATCGAGGTTTGTTTGTATGGTAGTGGCAAACTGTTAGATGAGTGTGGTCCAGTTTGACCAAGCATCGTGCTATATTTAAAGGTAGGTTAATCAAGGTTTTATCTATCTTCTGACAAATATGGTTTTCATACTGATTCCTTGGTAAGTCTGTGTCCTAATCTCTGCTATTTAACCGACGAATTCAACCTTTTTCAATTCTGTTAAACATTTAATGTGTGTTTGTGACTGAGAGTGGCTAGCTATAGTCCACATGTGTTATCTTACGGCTAAGAAAACCGGCTTGTTTACGGCCAAATTATTCTCAAGAAATCATATAACTTCTGGCAAAAAGACTCACGTTTCTGTTATAATTCATTTTACTACCAGTCTTTACAACTGAATGAAGGAAAGGGTTATAGAGGCGACGTATACGCATTCAATTGAAGATAGCAAATTTTGAAGAATAAAGCCATAGTTTATAGCCAACTTATGTTTTTCCCCTCTTTTAACCAAGTTAAAGCATTTGAATGAATAAACGCTATAATGCCCCAGGTAGAATAAAACTTCTACTATTTGGAAATAATAATTATAAGATATATATTTTCTAGAATTTGCCTTGACTATTTTGAGCAGGTCGACCGGAAAGACTAAAAACCTCTACTGTAATACTGCATTATCAAATAACAGCCTACACCCTACACTGAAGTTTTCCTTTCGATTTTCTATATTTAATATCAGTTTTTCTCCCTAAAAAGGCCGTATTAAAAGCAAAATTCTACGAGTTTGAGGGAAAAACGGTGCTAGTCACTGGATGGTTTTATCGTGATAGACGTTAGTCGTGTTTGATACGCCATATTTTCGTACTAACGTTTATTTTCATGTTTTTGACGTATATTTTCAATTAGAAACAAGTTTTCTTAGTCTATTTGGTATAGTTTTTCTCTATGGAAGCAGTAATATTCCATGTGCTAAGTAAACGCCATGTTGTTTTGACGTCTGCTTGTGTGCAACTGGTTCAAAAAATTCGATACTCGTTTGCCAAAATTGACAGGCAATTCAAACCATCCCCAGCATTTAGCCAAATCAGAAAATCAAATTTTCAGTTTTGATGTGGAAGTCTGTAAAGAGAACTAAGCTGGGTATTTCGTATTCATCGTGTACTCTGAGTAGACTGTTTTTCGAGCGAAGGGTTCATCAATGTCGTGTCAAATATTTCTTAGGGCGGGACGAGTTTTCGATTTCCGACGAAATCTTCCCAAAAAACTAGTAAAATATGCTCCCCCTTTTTAGTTTGCTGTAAGGTTGTATCGAAAAATATTTCCAAATGTCGTTGGTAGGACGATGACGCGATTTATGGTAGCGATTACCTCGCAAGGCTTTGGTTGTTCAAATAACTAATTCATTAGATGTGATTCTCGTTCGACTCTTGGTTTTTCTTCCTTTTCTGTTCTAAAAGAGTCGTATTTTAGTCCCTAGAGTTCTCATATGTTTCCTGTTTTGTTAGAGGAAGATTGTGTGTATGGTTTTTGGTTGATTTGGTTCGCTATTCGACTGTCGATCGTTCATCGCTAGGGAGCGAGGCCAGTCTACCTAACCATCTGCTAACTCTTGAAGATGGCTTGGCTGCGTTCTCAAATAGTTATCATTTATGTATGACCTTAAACGCATCAGTTCTTTCTGAACACGAATTGTTTTCATGATGAAAACATCTAACTTTCTTTTAAGTAAAATCTAGTGATTTTCATTGAGAAAATGACGACGTTAAATGGTTAAGCGAGTTCTCCTTCGATCCTCGTGGCATACGCCACAAATGCTTTTGTGTAAATCGAAGAATTATTGCCCAAAGACATGTGCTTGTTTTTAAGATATAAACTGAAAGACACGACTTGCAAACTCTTCTTAATATAGTCAGTATAAAAAAGGTTTCAGCTGTGTACGAGTGTAATATGTTTGAATCATGAACCATAGCGATGTTTGAAATGGTATCCTACTCTTTGTGTTGATTTCGCGTTCGCTTCGAATGTTATTTACAATTCAGTCGCTAGCCACATGTTGTGGTCGAAGTTTTTCATTTCGCAGCAGTAGTAGAATTACTGATACATTGCCAAATGTGTGTTTTTAGTCTTAGGATTCCATGTTGTTCAATTAAGCCTCACTTCGTTTAATTCTTGACTTTCAGCTAGCACCTATTTAATTTTCTTTACATTCGGGTTCGTCGTCATCTTAAATTCATTATTGACGGCTGTTGTTTTTGAGGTTGTGTGTTTTAATTTAAAGCCTTGTGAGATTGTTGTGTTGCGGGCGACTGTGAATTATGTCTTGGTTAATGATTCCATCTTTCCTTGTTAGAATGCCTTTCCGATTCCACTTTTATAATGGCCTTGCATGATGTACATCCACAAGATGCATTATTACAGCCAAAGAAAAGATTTCAAGGGTGTTCCCTTGGACCCAATAAGTATTGTACTCATCTTGTGCTAGGAAGGAATCGAAACGAAAGTATTAGGGCAAAAGTAATTGTCAGTTCAGCTCAAGAACTTCCATCATAACAACCAAATGTATTTCATTCTTTGAGATTACTATGGAGAATTGGGGTCGGTCACCTCATTCTCTTTGAATACCCAACATCCAACCAACTTGATAATGATTCACTTTGTTCTATTTGTGATTAGCCCTGGATTGATAACAGATTCCATATTTTGCTCTTTTTTGATGAACCAGTTTTTTTTTCTTATTAACATTTTTCAATTCATGTTTATTTGTAGCCTAAGGAACTCTGTCTTTATCCTCAGGGACAAGAAGTTTTTCAAAAATAAAACAAATAGATGTTCCTGTGTTTTCACCTTATCTTATCCTATTATGAATTTATTACATTTATGCATCAGTCGTACAAGTTTTCCTAGAAGATATTTATGGTTTCCTTAGTAAAATTGACAATAAAAAGTATTTGGTGTAAAGGTGAATTTTCTCTAAGCTAAAATGGTAATGATTAGTAGCAGCTGGATTAGCACATGAATTAAAAAATTGCTGTCTCACCTTTCATTATTACTTGGCAGTTCAACTGAAATGTCTTAATTTTGTCAGTATGCACTTTTTTTAGTATTGTGCTCCTATAGAAACCAATGAAACTGGAAAGTGATTTGAACAATGATAAATCATCCTGCTTAATTGATTCCCTCATGAATATTTATTTTTGAAATAGCTTTTTTTTAATGAACTTATTATTTTAATTTCTTCATCTGTTATTATCATTTCACCAGAAAACAAATATATGCTTTATAAAAGAAGCACATTTTTGGTTTGAATGAAAATGTTTTTACAATAAATCTTGTTTTGAAAGTTGGTGCCATCACCAATCATTATATCCTCTTTTCTAAGGTTAGTAGTTCCTATTTGGTGGTGAACATGCCGAGAAAGATGATTCATAGACAGGGGTTTGCTGCATGGATTTGTAGAGCCTTTTAAAGAGTGGGTGCTTCAACAAATGTTGGCCCCATGACGGCAGGAACTGAGTAAGTAGTTTTTATTCATATATGACAAACATGGGGAGTTTGGGAACCAGAAATGGATATTTATAAAAATCATTAATTATGAATGTCTTGTGGTGATTACATGAAGATTCAAATAGATATTTCAGTTAGAGAAGTAAAAAATCTCTTGAAGGGAACTTTGCAATAGTGTTATTATATTGTAAGTTAATTTAAAAGAGCATTGGTTAAGATTGCTTTTTCTCACATTGTATTCATTGCATATAATATATCCTATAATAACAGTATTTATTAATATTATGTGTGTTTATTTTTCCTGTGGAACAGGGTTTTATTATTGATCTTCAGCTTTGCTAAAAGTTATTTTAAAAAGCTTTAGTTTTTAGGGTATTTGTTTCCTTAATAAAAGACAAAAACAGGATGTAAGTGTATTTTTTTAGTAAACCCACAAGCTATGAGTTTTCTTGCTTCATCAACTTCAACATAGCAACAGAACTTTTAAATGTATGAATTCTGTTTTCGCCTTTCAGTCTTTTTCCCTGAGCCTTCACTAAATCAACATAAGAATATGAAATACTTTTTAATAGGGAAAAACTAGTTGTTTCATAGAGATTGATTAGATATCTGTTGTTTTTACCTTACATATAGTATGTCTTGAACATTCTAAGTAGTTGTAATAATACATGTATTTTGGGGTTTGTATTCCAAATTCTAGGGTTAATCTTAATCTTAGATGATAATGGTTTCTAGATAAGGTATAAATTATTACTTTTCCACATTCATACCCAAGAATGTTTTCTAGGAATGCATTCTGTTTGATGTCTGTCTTGTGAAGTTTGTACAGACAGTCAAGTATTTGCTGTATGTAATTTCACACAGCAATGAGTTCAAAAGGTGGAGATTAGAAAGTTTAGTCTGATAATTTAATGCTTAGTCAAAAAGTATTCAAAAGAGCAAAAAAGCATGCTAGGTTTTTATTCTTGTTGCAGATGAATGATATCTCCAAGCCATTTATGGCACTTTATCTTCAGATACATGCTCTACATCAAGCCATTTATCCAAAGGCGTGCTTGCTTTCCATGTTTGATTGTTGTTATTGTAGATTGGAATGCATGAATCTTCATTCTAGTTCATATTTCTCTATGTGATCCCTTAAAGTAATCAAAACAAAGCTTATATTTCAAAAGATTGGCTCTCTAGGGCATTTGAAAAGCAGTCCCTAGAATTCATGGTATTCTTACTCCGTATATAGTTTCAGGTATAAATAGAAACCAAACCAAAAATCACAACTGTATGACGCAGCATTCAATGACCAATGAACTGTGACCAAATACATTTAAGGAGGGCTTTTCCTATTCATTGTTAAGAGTTAATGTTATCTTTGGTTTCCTTATTAAAACCAATAAATTTATTAATTAATCTACAAGACCTTTCCTGTGAGAGAAGTTTTATGGTACTCTTTTACATTTGATATATAATAAGTGTGAGTAAAAAGTTGGGGTTATCTTGTATTAAATGGCTACTGCCCTGGGCTCTCAGTGCAGTAAGTACTATGAATGCCAATATTTGTTAAGTTTAGGAAATATAAGAACACTTGTAGTACTGCAATATAAACTAAATTGGATGTTGTAACTACTTTTGGAGTTAAATATTTACAACTTATAATCCCTTTTAAGGGTCCTTTGATAAAGTATGAATCTATACAAACACATAATGCAGTATACCAGGGTACAGTATGTACCAGAGTGTATGTAAACGTAATTTATTTTACTTCGATAACGCGGGAAGTGGTTGCTCAAATCTTCCAAGCCAGGGGCTCGTGTATAAAGCACTCAAAAGTGTGCCCTTTCCCCCCCTCTCTCCATCAGTACTTCGTTTTACGGGTATTTAAAGCTAATTAAAGCTACACGGAATGGAAAGAAGATGAAACAAGAATGCAAGGTCACTGGGAATCAAACTTAGACCTCATGCACAGAAGGCAGTGCACTAACCAACTGTGCCATCCTTGCTTCTGTGGCATTGCTTGCTTCTAATATAGATAATCAACATGCAGTTTTCCACCAATATTTTATTAGTATCAGCTGTTTAAATGTGCTAGAATGTTTCATCTGTTTCAGGGTAATTAAATTAAAAGTTCTGGGTATGAAGCTAATTGATTATCATAGTTATCCATTCATACTAGTGTTGCTATCAAGAATAAAGCATTTTTGGTTTGTCAATGCAATATCCAGCCATTTAAATGTTGGCATGTATATGTGTGCAATAATTGAACTATTAGTATTGACAGTAATTAATCTTCATTAAACTTGCATGCAGTTTGGAAAAATCGTATTTGCAAATCTTTACATATCATATAATTTACAATTATTTAACAAATAAATGTCAGTGCAAACTATGAAAAATATTTATCTTTCTGAGGTAAAGAATTTTAAAAACATGTTGCACAGCTAGAAAATTAATGGTCTAACAAAGATATCTAAAAGTTTTCACCCTTTTTTCTTTCAGTCCTGATCCTGCCGAGTCTTCCAATGCCGTCAAAATGCCAAGTATCATGCACATTAGACACATGCCATACCTGGTAAGTAGCTCACCTGTGTCATTTTATTAGCATTTCGTATAAGAGAGAGAAACAGTATAGCAGATCCCTAGGCATGCTGTAGCCATGCTATTGTGACTGGATGATCCACATAAAAATAATTTAATGGACATCACTTCACAGTTTCATGTGTCTACATTGTACTATCTGACGTGTAAGTTGGGCACAAGGAGCCAGAGACTTCTGTTCCTGTACCTAATACGGGATCAACATTATCCAATGAGCTAATCATAGCTGAGTAGTTGCTGACACATCTTATAGTGCTGAGTTCCTGTTTCATATTACTCTTTGTTTTGTCATAATTTGCATCAGTTGCATGTAAGAAATATTAATTTGTAATTTAAAAGGATGATTTGTTTTGGGTTTTCAATTTCTATCTGTTTATTTCATTGTGCTCAGAATTTTTAATACCTTGGCTTAAAAACCTGCTGATGTTATTGTAATCCCAAAACAAATTCTCAAAATATAATAGGGAAGTAAACTGTGAATCCAGTAAAGTACATAGATAAAAGATTACAGGTTATGGTAATTCCAGATTGCTTTTTCTTGTGTTTTCATATTCTATATCACTTATCTTATCCTGGTTAAACCTTCTTTTCTTTCTTTGTTTGTTTGGGGTTTTACCATTTATCTTGAGTATCTTAATCTTTATCCAATATTTTATTACTCCAGAATTAATTTGGTTTCCTGCATTATCCCAAACAGTTTTGTCTGTTTGTTTTACTTCCTCCATCTTTTTTATTAGTTACATGTGTGTGGTCAAAAGCCTCTTAAAAGGCCAAGATATGTACATGTACTTTATTTGATTTCTGATAGGAATTAGCAATTCCCTAATGGAAGCAGTTAAGTTACTTCATTGAATCCAATTGAATGGGCTTTTTCCTAGAATTCAGCTCAGAGAAGTACAGTTATTGGTGTTTTTCTAGCCATCTAAAGAAAATTACCAACACTGCTAAATGTCCTTGAGCCAATTTTAAATCCATTAGACTTGAGTTTAATAGTATAGAAAACAACCAATCAGGACATTAGGATTTCTATCATGTTTTATCCTTCATAATAAGGAGACTAGTCTTGGATAATGGCTTTGTTTGATAAGCTTGCTTTGCATTGTCTCATACTTAGTTATATGGATGATTTAATCTCATAGAGTTGGCTGGTATATACTAAAGAAGCCAATAAGATCAACATATGTCAGCTAGTTCCCTAGTTACTATATTATCTATAAAAATTGTTAACATCATGCCTTATGCCATAACCTTCACCACAGTTTGTCTCAAGATTGACAGGAACTTGGAGTTCAATCAATATCTGTTTTTGATATCATCTAAAAGCATATTATTGGATTTATTTAGGAAGAAGTACAAGTACATAGCACTTAATTACTGCTATTTCCAGTTTAGCATGCCGCGTGCTGTTTTTCATTGGGTTGAATTACAATTGAACTCATCAGTTCCCACACCTCAAATGATATAGATTGACAGCCGACAAACACATTGTCTAGGCATGTGAACTTGCTAGAGACAGCATGCCAACTTGAGTTTGAATGCAATCAAAGTAGTACTTGTTCGCTTTGACAATGAAATTTCAAATAAAAGATGAGTATTCAAGTGAAAAATGTATAAAAATTTAGTTAATTTAGCAAAGAAAGTAGAAGGCTCATTTGTCCTGTCATGTTTGCTCAGTTCCATGGCTTATCTGTTTATTTCAAGCTTCAAGTACGAAATACAAATTCATGAGCCAAAAAATGTATTTGCCGATTCCAAACTATATCATTGCGGTGTGGGAACTAATGAGTTCAAATGTATTTCAACCCATTCAAAAACGGAGCATGGCACGCTCCACTGGAAATAGCAGTATTGTGTAGTTTATTTGCTTGCTTGTGCTTTAATTATTATCAAATCAGAATGACAGTGCTGTCATGAAGAAAGTTGTTCAGAACTTTCACAAAAATTAACTCTGTTTTGGTTTCAAGAGATAAACCAAGTCATGTATTTAAAATGTTTGTCATGAGTAAAAAGAAGAAAAGATGAATAAAATAAGTGATTTTGTCATTTTGCTAAGAGCTCTTCAAACAAACTGATGGACTTTTTCTAGACACTTTATGATCATTCCTTATAATATTGATGAGATTGCTGTTGAGGCTTTCACTAAGTGTGATATATGTTCATCTAACTATTGACATTCAATTAATCCACTTTAAGATGTAAAGTTTCAAAATATTTTTATTCATGAAGCTTAAATTGAAGTGCAAGATAAATCAACAACCATAAAAACACAATCAAGGGCAGCTTAAAAATTGATTGCTTATTTAACTGTCATGATCATTAACCTGTAGACCTCTTGTTGGATGCAAGATTTTGCTTTTTTCAGGCATATTATTTCTTTCTTTGTATATTGCAATAACTTAATATGGTTTTGTTGATATGGATATTACTGTGTTTGCCTATAAAGATATTTAAAGTGTGAAAACATTAGGAGCAAATTGACATTGGATTATAAATTGTGTAAACAATCAAAGTTTATTTTTTTAAATCCCACCATATAGTATTTGTAATGAACCTTGTATTTATTCTTCTAAGGATGGCATAAGTAATGCTGAAACATGTCAAGAATAAAAATATAATTTGTATACCTGAAAGTCAAAGTTTGTGTCGTAAACATGCAGTCAAACATGTTTTGTGATGTGATTCTAGGATCATAACTATGGACAACCCCCACCTATGACACCACCAGACTCTAGCAGCCCAGCACAAGATGACGTTGATACAGGCAATGAAGATGATGAAGGAAATGCTGTAACAAGATGTATCTGGTAAGTCCTATAGAACATTTAGTTTCTTCATCTCAAGTTACAGAAAATCACGTGCATTGAGCTTGTAAAAATATTGAATTGATTTAATTCCTGCCTTTTCATTTTAGTGGGTTTGATCATGATGATGGTTACATGATTTGTTGTGATAAATGCAGGTAAATAACAACATAAACATAAATTATCTTCTCATTGAGATTGCTTGTTAGTTGGGGAAATATCATGCTGTGTTGGAACGACATGCAAAAATGAAATGATTTACCAACATATAATGGGTCACAAGTCACATATACACCTATTTCAAAAATCGTTGTCGCAGCTGAAGGCAACAGTCAACACTCCAAGACTGCAAAGGATTTCGGTAATTTTTTTCAAAATTAATTCATCTAGAGCATATTTTGGTTGCATGCGTTTGTGACATATATTTCTGGCAAGCTGCAGTCATAGTTCAGGTGTTAAACCGAATACTTTGGAAAATACTAGTACTGCAAACATGATTTATGAGAAAAATTACCAAAATCCTTTGTGGCCTTGGAGTTTTGACTGTTCAGCTGCGACAACGATTTTTGAAATAGGTGTATATTAAGGATGTTCATGGACATTCTTACTGTGTGTGTGCTTGAGCTCTTTCAAATGAGCAAGGAATGCCTGTACGATTTTGTTTATATAACAACCAGGTGATCTGATTAGGCATGCAAAGCATGATTTCTGGGAACAAAAAAAGAATCAATCTCAACTAACATCGTGTGCTTAGTTTATGATATTTATGTGGTGGCCATGTTGAAAATGTGGCAAGAAAGTCATGAAGTTTCTGGTTAAAAACTCTTTGTATAGAAAACGACGTAGTCAAACCGATGAAACTGAGAATTTACAAAGTTAAGACTGACATACAGCTGATGGAGTGGATTATATCTCGACATTTCTCTAGTAAAATGTCTAAAACGGTCTCAGATCAAGCTTTTTACACTAAAACTGTCAGTGAAAGGAACCCTCACATCACTTGTAAGGTTTAAAAGACATTGATGTTGGTTTCATTTATCTACTTGTATTCATTGTATTGTTGTATATGTTCGATTCATGCCTTGATTACTAATAAATCCATTTTTTGTGAATTTGTGTGTTTCGAGTTCTGTTTTGGCGTTTAAGTTATCATTCCTTACCCTCAAGCGACGAGCAATAATCCAGTAAGGGCAACTAAATGTCTAGTATCATTTGATTAACATAGTCCGTAAAGTAGAAATATTTTTATACATCAAATACCAAATTAAATAATTTCTTTCCTACACATAGCATTTTGATTTTTTGCTCAAACTATGAATTCGCACCAGCAAAGGATGCATGGGCTTGATTCTTTTTTCGATCCCATGATTCGTAATCTGATTGGCTAACGGTAATCATTTTTCACCAGATCACTTGGAAATGCGATCAAATTCAAAATGGTGGCCACATTTTCAAAGTTTGTCATAATATCTCTAAACTGAAGTCAGTGACCCCCATTTTTTTTCTTTTCTTTTCTGAAACTACTTTATAATATCTAACTTGACAGCAAAAATAAAAGAAATCTGACGATGGGATCACTTCAAAATCACATTTTGGGCATAAATGGAATCAAATTTATGTAAAGCGAATGCTAAAAGTCCACACTTGTAGCCCAAGAACATTCCAAAATTTTCAACATCAAGTTTTAATGCTTAGCAATTATTGAGTTGAGTCCTGTGAAACATGGGGACTATCAATTGATTTTTCAGGAGAATATAGCTTCTTTTTCTCAGACTTTTCATGTTGGCATTTTTCACATGTTTTACCTCAAAAAGGGTGAATCTCACGCAATCTGACGGCCAAACGAAGTCAGTGACCCCCATTTTTTTGCTCACTTTACTTCTATCATGATGTAGTAGTTTCATCAGGCAAAGTTTTAAAAAAATCTGACAATGGGATCTTTTGCCCACAAACGTCCTTAAGGACGTTCATGGGCAAATCCAAAGTAGATGAAAACTTTCTGAAACTTTGACAGATGATAAAACAATATTAGACACACAAGTAATCGGGGGAAAATTGGGGGGTCACCATTCATTCTATTGAGTAAAATGACTTTGAAGTTGGTGATTTTGCACCCATCATGAGCTGTGTGACAAGTTATCAAGAGACGAAAACAAAGAATAATTTAGGCCAAAAACTTACACATTGTGGGAAAAGGTATTAGAATGACTTTACAATTAATAAACTGCTTTTAGAACGATTCCTTCCTAAGCGGTATTAAAAACCAATATTTTTTATGAGGAAAAAGAGAAAGTAAGTCTGGAACAAAAATGGCGCTTTTTGCCACTTTCGCAGGTCAAAATGAAGCAGATAGCCGCATTTCGCTGCAAAAAATAAATGAAAATTTTTTAAAAACTGAGATAATGCTCATCTCTAGTATTTCTTTATATGTAATAAAAAATGGGGGTCACCATTTGATTTGGGGAGAGATTTAACATCAGTCTTAATCATTCACTTACCGACAAGGAGCGTGTTATATGGCACACGGAAACTTTTCAAAACACGCGTTATCTGTTGTTTTTCTCTGTTTTCTTAACATATAAATCAAAGTCTTGACGGCTCAACACTTTCTTTTTTTTATAATTTTTCCACTTCTAGATTTTTTTTACGCATTTTTAAATAATATTTTCAATGAAAACTTGAAACTCACAAGTCAGCTTGTCACACAATATGTGACATGTGCAGAAATGCTACACGTGAGCAATGCCCGTGAACATCCTTAAACAACTTATAGATAAACAAAAAGATAAACGAGTGTGCATTGTCAAAAAAATTCATCTAATTACTCGTGATTGGGTAAGAGACATGACAAGGGAAGCCATACTTTCAGTAGTGGATCCAGGATATATGCAAGTGGAGTGACTTTTAAGATTCACACATGCAGTTTGGGCCAGAAACTACAGAAAACCCAACAAAAACAATAACAGTCTTGAAATCAATAGATAATAATGCAAATAATGATACAATCCAACATAAAAGTGATGTAAAAATCAAACAGCAAGACTAAATTGATTTTTGAGTGAATAATATATTTATAATGGGGGTTTCCTACAAAAAGGGGGGGGGTTACTAGTGTTACAGACGAGTAACAAGACAAACCCAGCAATACACTAGAACTTAGTTTAATTACTTTCTAAATCAAACTAACT